>VBRH01000535.1:30131-40266 GCA_014578085.1 Cardamine resedifolia | reverse complement strand
AAATATACAATATGCAATAAAAACAACCTAGTACTCTAAGATGCGACACTATGCGAATGCAAGACTCAAATGCATATATATGCTCCTAAGTGATAAGAAATGAGATGAAAAGCTAACAAAACAAAGATGTAAAACATGTAAAATATGATGTCATCACCATCCATCTGTTTTTTGGAATCAAAGGTCTCCAAAAGTCTCTTGCTTTTCCTTTCCTTCGTTAAAACAATAAACTTTGTGAAAATGGGTTTACTTTGGTTCCCTTGTTAATGAATGTTCTTTCCATTTTCTCTCTTGACATTGATAATGTATTATTGAACCTTTCAGGGTAAAGTAATTGCAGATGGTGCTCCCCTATGATCCCAAATTTACAATGGCATTCACAATCGGCAAAGAGCCAGAGATTGAGGATGACCAAGTCCAGGAGCACGGTAAACTTTGTCACTGTTGAATATACTCACAAAAGTAGCTAGTCTTCTGGTTTTAAAACAAATTATGAATTGATTCAATTTTCCATTTGCAGATGAATCTACTTCTGCTGCTATCGTAGCGGTTGATCTGATAAGCTCTACACGGCTTGCACTTAAGCTGGATATTGTGTATACTAAGTACTCAGCTCAGTATTTGGTGGACAATGCTGGTGGCTCACACCTCACTGTCAAAGACTGCCTTGAGTTTGCATTAAACAAAGGCATACCCAAAGCAAAAGATTGGCCAGTGTCAAAGCCCCCATCATCCTATAAACCTGCTCTCGTTTCCATGAAAGGAAAAGTGATTGAGCCTAAGAATATAGAGGAAGCATGTGACTTGTTGGTGCATCAACCGGTGGGAGCGAAACTGCATGTGTTCTATCCTCACATTGAACTTCAACAAGACGTAAGTTGCTGTTTGTTTAAATTCAATTGTAAATGAGAGAGATACATTTGATGGATCTATTTACATTTGTTCATTTGTTTTTGTGTGATTAGGGAATTTACTGTGGCTCTTCAGGTGAACCATCTAGCTATGTTGGACTTAGAGATGGGATCATTGTTGGAGTTGAGAAGATACAAGAAAAATCCATGGCAATAGTTAAGGTATGGTACAAGAACAAGTTCACATTTCTCAAAGTGGCTTTGAGCAGGATGTTTGCTGACCACTCTCGTGACATAGGGCCAACAATTCTTCTTGTTGACTTTTGTGTCCCACGCCTATCCATCTAGAGAACAATATGCTACTAGTGGAAGAATTTGTTTTAAGAATGTTTCAGGAGACTTTTTTTTTTTTTTTAACTATGTAAGTTGAGAAGTTGATCTCTACTTTCGAAAGACAGATTTGTTATGTGTTGTGTGTTTCAGCTCCTTGAATTGTGTGTTTTAGTTTTGTTACAGTCAGTCCTCGTATGCTATTATGATTTGGCAAATCAGATATAGACAATTTTGATTCTAATAACTTTGATTAAGCAGATTTTGAACTTGATATTGATGTTGTATGGTTTATATAGTAGCCTTTAATAGTACAACATCATCTTAATATCCTTAACTGAAGTTTTGGGGTTTATGCTTTCGATTTGCTTTTTAAATATTTGTACCATTTTGTGTTATTCAAGCTTCTTTATAAGAGTCATCATCAAGATTTCAACTTTTGAGGTTGAATTTTATCTGCATTACCCCCAGACTTCTGAATTGTTATGCATAAGTGTTATGAAACATGGACCAGAGGCTATATTTTATACATATACAAGGAACATCACAAGTGTTTTTCAAAAGACAACATTGAGGAGAAAACCAGACCAGTAAAAACAAAACAAGGAAAGGAATTTTCACTATATATTATGTTACTCATTACATATCAATTATATGTAGTTAGATCGTAGCAGCAACACAGGATTCAGCTCTTGACTTGTCAGAATCCAACACTTTCTTAAAAGCTTTGATTAACAATTTAGTTAGTGATGTAATGCTTATGAATTAGCACTCTCAAATCAAGCGTTTTACTACTTCACCGATTTGAGAAACAGAGCAATGGCAGCGAAATGAGATTTTTCCTTCTAAACCGTTTGGGAAGTTTCAGATCAAATTAATCGTTATAAAGCCCATAAAGTATAGGTTACGCCCAATAAGTACCCTTTGGTTTAGGTCCAGCTAAACAAAAAGTTATTTTTACTAAAGTTTTATTTTCATTACGAACGACACGTGCACACTGCTCAAGCACACGGTTTTGTACTTCTGAAAAGATACGTAATGAAATGTTTTCAGTAAAAATGGTTGTGTTTGAAAAATAATCGTAAGAATATTACTTTTATGTAAAGTTATCACGTTTTAAAAATTTTGTACGTTTAGTTTGGAATAGCTTATTGTCTAGTATATTTCTTCTGAATGTTAATTAAGGTGTATGTTTGTTTTATGTTATTAAGAGACTAAGTAATTATAAAGTAGGTAAAGTTGATGATTATAATTGATCGTACATGGTGTGAATATACACAGAGTTGTAGGCTAAGGTATACTTTTATACAATAAAGACAACATATATTGTTTACATAATTGGTTGCATAATTTACTCTTTGATAAGTTGCATAATTGACTCTTTGATATGTCCCCTCAAGACGGAGGTACTGATGTAACTCCGATCTTGTCCGTTAGATATTGAAATTTTGGTCGAGGCAATGGTTTGGTGAGGACATCTGCAAGCTGGTCCTTCGTTGAGACGTGAGCAACGCGAAGATGACCTGATTGTACCTGATTGCGGACGAAGTGGTAGTCGAGGGCTATGTGTTTCATCCTCGAGTGAAACACAAGATTATCGCATAAGTAAGTTGCTCCAATATTGTCGCAGTAGATGACAGGTGTGTGTGGGAGTTGAATGCCGAGCTCAGAGAGTAAGGAGCAGATCCATGTCAGTTCAGATGATGTATTGGCAACAGACCTATATTATGCTTCAGTGGAGGATCTAGCTACACCTTTTTGCTTCTACGAAGACCATGCGATAGGAGTGTTGCCAAGGTAGACGATGTAGGCATTTGTGGATACAAAATCATCGGTATCGCCAGCCCAATCTGAGTCTGAAAAAGCATGAAGAGATAGTTGATTGGAGCGAGATAAGAAGATACCAAGAGTTGGTGTTCCGGCTAAGTAACGAAGTATACGTTTCACGGCAGTCTAGTGATCGGTGCGAGGAGCATGCATAAACTGGGAGAGACGGTCGACGGCATATGATATGTCGGGACACGTGGATGCCAAGTACTGTAGACTTCTAACTACTCGTCGATACTCAGTGGCATCGGGAAGAAGAGTGCCGGAGAACAATGTTAGCTTAGGTGTTGAGGCCATTGGTGTTGCAGCTGGTTTGGCGGTTAGCAGATTTGTCTGAGTAAGAAGATTTAGAATGTATCGTCTCTGAGTGAGGTGAAGTCCTGTAGGTACACGATTGACTTCAATACCCAGAAAATAAGATAACTCTTCAGGATCCTTGACCGAAAAACGAGTGGCAAGGGCAAGAAAGATTTCTTGAATTAAGGTGTTATCATTTCCTGTAATAAGAATGTCGTCAACGTCTATCAACATATAAAAGAAGGATGAACCTCGTTTCAGTATGAATAAAGACGTGTCAGCAACGGAGTTTTTGAATCCGACGATTAGAAGAAAGGTACGAAGTTCCGAGTACCAAGCTCTTGGTGCTTGTTTGAGACCATACATAGCTTTCTTGAGATGACATACATGATCTGGTCTATCTTTGTCAATGAAACCTGGTGGTTGAACATGTAGACGTCTTCTTCTAGCGTTTCTTGCAAAAAAGCATTGTTGACGTCTAATTGATGAATTGGCCAATCTCGAGTAACGACAACTTCAAGAACTAGACGTATTGTTGTAGATTTGATCACAGGGCTGAAAGTCTCAGAGTAGTCTAGTCCGGGTTCTTGGTTGTAGCCTTTAGCAACAAGAGGAGCTTTAAACCTGTGAATGCTACCATCAGGGAGAAATTTAGTCCGATAAACCCACTTACAGCCAATTACATTGATGGATGGTGGGGGTGGTGGCACAAGATCCCACATGTGGTGAACAATTTATGCATCAAACTCTTCAGACATCGCGTGTCTCCACTTCTCGTCTTTGAGTGCTTGTCGATAGTTTTGTGGTTCAAGCTCGGATGTAGTGGCCAGCGTGATGGCAAGCGAATATTTTGGATTTGATTTAATAATTCCACTCTTACCACGAGTTCTCATTCGATTAGTGTTGGCGATTTCTGGTTCTGGTTCTGGAGGATTTTGAACAACGCCAGGGACAAGAGTTTGTGGAAGTTGTCGAGGTTGAGATGGTGGATTTGGTTGGGTTTGAGATGTTGAGGTCTGATGTTGTGATTAAGGCTGAGTGTTGGTTATTATTTGTTAGGCCTGATTCGGTTGATGGGCGAGAGAAGAGAAATTATCAACATTGTTTGGTGTCGCAGAGTTTGGTGGAGTCGTAGAGGAGGACGACGCCGATTCATAAGACGGTGGTATCGGTGATGAGAGATGAGGTGTCAGAGATGGCATATGCAAAGATGGTGAGGAGTTTGTAGAGGAAGACTGACCTAAATTTCCTGATGAATGATAAGAGCTCGAGGACAATGATGATTCCAGAGGTGGCGCTTATGGTGGCTGCATGAGTGGTACCAGTGCGGGATATAAGATGAGTTTGAGAGAGAAGGCGATACTGTTGAAGAAGAGGAAGCATTTGTGGCGGTAAGGGAAGAGAATGGGAATACTGTTTCATCAAACCGAACATGGCGAGAGACATATAGACAGTTGGATTTAGGCTCTAAGCAAAGATAAGCGCTTTGAGTGAGGGAGTAGCCAAGGAAGACACAAGGAGAAGATTTGGGTTCGAGTTTATGTTTGGTGTATGGCTTAAGCCAGGGAAAACACAAACATCCAAAGATTTTAGTTTATCATAATTTGGACTTGTTTGAAAAAGTTTTTGGTAGGGAGAATAGAGAGAAAGAGTAGGCGTGGGCATGCAATTTATTAGATACACCACCACAGAAAAGGCGTAGGACCAATAGGTATTAGGGATTGCGGCATGGGTGAGAAGTGAAAGACCAGTTTCGACAATATGTCGATTCCGTCTTTCATAAATACCATTGTGTTCTGGGGTGTGTGGAGGGGTTGTGAGATGCGTGATCCCGTGAGACGAAAGAAAGGATTTTAGAGCTATGAATTCTCCACCATTATCAGAAAATAGAGTTCCGATTTTTGTTTGGAATTTATTTTCGACTAGAGCTTTGAAGCGAATAAAGGTTTCTTTGACATAGGATTTTAGTTTGAGAGGATAAAACCAAGTGTAGCGAGTGTGGTGATCAACAAGAATTAAATAATACTTGTAGTTGTCTGTAGAAATGACTGGGGATGTCCAGACATGACTGAAAATTATTTCAAGTGGCCGAGAGGTTGAGATACAAGTTTCAGAAAATGGGAGCTTATGAGTTTTATTGATTGTACAGTCGTTACAAAGCGAAGTCGACTATTTTTGACTGAATAGTAATGAAAACTGGGAAATAATTGACTTTAGAATTTGAAAAGTTGGATGGCCTAGACGATAGTGCCAATCCGAAAGTGATGGTTTGGTGGTTGCGGATGTGAAGAAGGTTGTGGTAAAAGGTTTGGTGATAGGCCACTTGTATAGTTCCCCATTAGTGCAACCTTGGAGTAATCGGACCCCCGTGCTGAGATCCTTCACCTGAAAATATGCAAGAAAGAATTCAACCGAAACTTTGTTAGCATTACAAAGACGATATACAGAGACTAGATTTTTCTGTATTTCGTGTACGCAAAGCACATCACATAAAGAATAGACTTGGAGAATAAGGGTAAAGATGCAGAACCAGTATGGGAGATTGTAAGACCATAACCATCACCGATCAAAACTTCTTCTCCGCCATTATAGGGTTGGTGAAGAGCAAGGTTGCTAAGGTCGGAGGTTATGTGGTGAGTTGCTCCAGAGTCAAGGATCCAAGGAGTAGTATTGCCCCCAGTTTGATTCATCGTGGCGACGTTGGCTCTTGGAAGCCATGGAGAAGGAGGATACGACGGTGTAGGTAGAAGCGCCTGGTTGTAAGAGCCAGAAGAAGTCATGGATTGAAGCTGATAACATCTTTTGGCTGAATGTCCTTGAGTTCCGCAAATCTGGTATTTGCCGAGATAAGGACCAGGTGCTCGTAGCTGGGTGCCTCGTGGTTGGAATCCTCGAGTCTGTTGTTGAGGTGTCCATGACTGCGGTACCTTTTTGTTGTATATAGAGCGATTACGATTGTTAACGTAATTAGCTGTGATTGGAAATGAAGCTGGAGAAGGCAAAGTCATGAGCTTGGCTTTATGATTTAGTAATTTTTCATGAAGTTCTGTGAGAGTGGGTGGGATCTCACGTCCTTCAAGCTGGTCAACTACAGATTATTAGTCATCAGAGAGACCATCAAGAATATATTTGACTTGGTCTTCATGATCGATAACCTTGTCGAGGAGAGTAAGTTGATCAAATCGAGAAGTCAAGCCTTGAACATAGTCATCGATTGTTCGAGTTCCTTTGGCCCAAGTCTTCAATTGATGTTTAAGCTTCTTGATATGGCCCCGGCTAGGCTTTCCATAGGTGTGGGCGAGTGTAGCCCAGACATCAGCAGCTGTTTCAGCGCGTGTAACAACCGATTGAACAGAGATGGAGATCGCTCCGATGATAGCAGAGTATATAAGACGATCCTGACGATTCCATGGTTCGAACACCGGATTGGGACAAGAGCTCCGTTTACAGTGATCTGAAGATCAGAAATCACAGTAGAGGAATCAAGATATTTTGCAAGACTATACCCATCAAGCAGAGCGTGGACTTGGCGGCTCCACATGATGTAGTTAGTGGTATTGAGTTTTGTGACATTCGCCATATTGATATTGACGATGGAGGTTGTATTGAGATTAATGGTTTCTTGTTGATTTCCAGCCATGATGATAGAAGAAGAAGATATGTAGAAGACGATGAGAAAGAAGAAAGGAAGGGATAAAACAAATTAAAAAATAAAAATTTCGAAGAAGATTTATGAAAGTGGCGGCTCTGATACCATATAAAGTAGGTAAAGTTGATGATTATAATTGATCGCACATGGTGTGAATATATACAGAGTTGTAGGCTAGGGTATACTTTTATACAATAAATACATAATATATTGTTTACATAATTGGTTACATAATTGACTCCTTGATAGTAATAATTTAACGAAATAACTTTGATTTCAAATCATATAAGATTGATAGCTGAAATGTTTAAAGTTAGTCACAATGTTTGAGCGGAAGGACATTTGACAAATCAATTCTCTCAAACAAATCAATTTTCTCAAACATCATCCATTGGGGGGTGGTGGTGGCGGCTTCACATAAAAAGATGGCGGCTTTATTGTCTTCATAAACATCTCTCTAGCATCATCCATTGGTGGTGGTGGTGGTGGTGGTGGTGTCACATAAGAAGATGACGGTTTTATTATCTTCTTAAATATCTCTCTAGCATCACCTATTGGTGGTGGTGTCACATAAGAAGGTGGCGGCTTCACATAAGAAGGTGACGGCTTTATTGTCTTCTTAGACATCTCTCTAGCATTATCCATTGGTGGTGGTGGCGGCGGTGTCACATAAGAAAGTGACGACTTCACATAAGAAGGTGGCGGCTTTATTGTCTTCTTAGACATCTCTCTAACATCATCCATTGGTGGTGGTGGTGGTGTCACATAAGAAGGTGGCGGCTTTATTGTCTTCTTGGATATCTCTCTAGCATCATCCATTGGTGGTGGTGGTGGTGTCACATAAGAAGGTGGTGACTTCACATAAGAAGGTGGCGGCTTTATTGTCTTCTTAGACATCTCTCTAACATCATCCATTGGTGGTGGTGGTGGCGGTGTCACATAAGTAGGTGGCGGCTTCACATCAGAAGGTGGTGGCTTTATTGTCTTCTTAGACATCTCACTAGCATCATTCATTGGTGGTGGTGGTGGCGGTGTCACATAAGAAGGTGGAGGCTTCACATAAGAAGGTGGCGGCTTTATTGTCTTTTTAGACATCAATCTAGCATCATCCATTGGTGGTGGTGGTGGTGGCGGTGTCACATAAGAAGGTGGCGGCTTCACATAAGAAGGTGGCGGCTTTATTGTCTTCTTAGACATCTCTCTAACATCATCCATTGGTGGTGGTGGTGGCGGTGTCACATAAGAAGGTGGTGGCTTCACATAAGAAGGTGGCAGCTTTATTGTCTGCTTAGACATCTCTCTAACATCATCCATTAGTGGTGGTGGTGGCGGTGTCACATCGGAAGGTGGCGACTTCACATAAGATGGTGGCGGCTTTATTATCTTTTTAGATATCTCTCTAGCATCATCCATTAGTGGTGATGGTGGCGGTATCATATAAAAAGATGGTGTCTTCACATAAGAAGGTGGCGGCTTCACATTAGACATCTCTCTCACATCACTTAAAAGAAAAACCTTTACAAAACAACCACAACAATTTCAGTTACGAAACCAAATTCAAATTACCTAAAGATGATGTGTTGAGAATTAGTTAATTTGGTTTTGTGAAGGTATTAAAAGATAATATGATGATTCATTTTTGTTTTAAGATTTATAACGTAATATCATCAAAAGGCTTTTCCATGAAGGGTATGAAAATATTGGTTATTAGAAAGAACAACTCATAAGTAATTAAAAGAAAAGGAAAGAGAGATGCTTACAAAATGCAACGAATGTGAGAGCGACAAAGAAGACAAGCTTGAGAGTCATTTTCTCCTATTGTCAATTTGTAGCCTCAAAATCTAGTTTTTGTTCTCCCCCTCTTTTACAAATGATTTTGGATTGTAAAGTGATGATGAGAGAGCTCGGATTCTCCTCTTTATATAAGAGAATTACCTACATTGTTACGTTGAGTAAGATAATAATTATGTTTAAATAATTTACCAAATTTTAATTAGAATACCAAGTTTTAGTTAGATGCAATTTTAAATAATTCCTACTTAATATCTCTCAAAATTTGAAACTTAGTTAAATGCATGGCTGTTGACCAATTATGTTTGAATGAATAAATAATTTACCACGTTTTAATTAGAATACCAAGTTTTAGTTAGATGCAATTTTAAATAATTCCTACTTAATATCTCTCAAATTTTGAAACTTAGTTAAAAGCATAGCTGTTGACCAAAATTATGTTTGAATGAATAAATTATTTACCAAGTTTTAGTTAGATGCGAGATTTTAAATAATTCCTACTTAAAATCTCTCAAATTTTGAAACTTAGTTATATGCATGGCTGTTGACCAAAAAAGAAGAAGTTAAATGCATGGCCGAATATTGTCTTTTTTTTTACCAGTAAAACGTATTTCGTATTTCGCCAAAACAAATCTTAGCATTTTTTTGGTCAACACAAATTCTTAGCGTTTAGTCTCATCATTTAGTTGACAAATAAAAAAACTTCATCATCTATGGCTAAATCTTTGGTTTAATTTATAAAATTAATTTTATTCAAAACTAGACTTCTATTTTGAACGTAGTTACAAATATGTTCCTTTTCAAAAGGAAACCATCATTTACATTTTAATATGATTAACATGTAATAATACTGCAAATACATTTTTAGGCACGGTATACGCTATCGAACACCTTGCTGCATCAGACATCTTAGTATCTTTCAATGAACATCGCTAGATCATAAATCTTACGACGGCAGGCTCAAATTATAATTCAGCCCAAGACTTTAAAGTTTCATGTAACAATTGCTGGGCCCACTCGAAAGCGGGACCCTCCAAAAATAGGCGTATGCCACTTAGCGTGGAGAGCACACGGTATTCTTTAGTAAAAGGCGAAAGAATAGTTCGCTATGTACTCACCACATGGCTGCGTGATCTGAAAATGATGGGCCAAGGTCTTTATTTATCTGCGTCTTCCACTGTGAACAAACTCTCATCTTCCCGATGTGGGACTCTTAAAACTACTTTTTTTCACATCATAAACTCTCCTTTTTTTTTTTCTTTTTTTTTTAATTATCCATTTCGCTTCACTACAAATCTTTTACTTATTTAAGTTCTAATTAATTTTTCCCTCTCTCAGTCTCACTTCATCCTCACAAATCTTCTTCATTTCAGTTTTTTTTTTTTTTTTT
>VBRH01000534.1:37705-50099 GCA_014578085.1 Cardamine resedifolia | reverse complement strand
AATAAAGACATTCTGTTCGACTTAATCAATTCTGCACAACTGTCTGCTCGACTTTTTTAGTAATAATTTACTGATCGACCTGATCCGTATTCTGTTCGACTCAATATATCTTCTGACCAACTCGGTTTAACATCCTGTTCGACCAATTTCTTAATTATTGAACAAAGCTGAAAGGCTGTTCAACAAGCTATACTTGCGAGTTGCGAGGATTTAAGATAGAAAGAAGAGAACCTATCAGCGATGTATGTAAGGAGAGAATCGCTTCCGAATCCGTCAATGTTGATCTCCAATAAGCCGCCTTGGCTACGGTCAACGGCGTTACGGCACATGGCCTCGGGATCGTACTTGAAGCTTTCAATGTTTATCGGGATCCGCATGTCGATTTTGCGCCATATCGAAGGGTCTTTACATATACGTCTCCACGATCTGCACACTTTCTGAGCGTTTTCAAATATCTCAATCACGCCAAGCCGGAGCAGAATCACAGACATCAACTCCGGCGGAAGCTCCTCCCAGTTTCTCTGCTCTTCGCGTTTCATCAGTGGAGGCACGGAAGCAGACGACGGCAAAGAGGAGGAAGAAACAATTTCTCTGAGGGAAATGTAATTTTGGACTTTTTGGCTTCCGTCTCTATAATTTCCAATTTAGTCCTCATAGTATTTTATGTATCTATGATGAATAAATTCAGGCCCACTGTTGTCAAAATAATATTATGGGCCGATAATTAGTGAAGCAATCACGTTTCACAAAGTTTGGTTAATCTGGTCAATCAAAATTGCAGGTTGATAAATCGATCCACTGAACGAGTTCATTACCAGTCTTTCCACTGATATTTTGTCATCGCATTCATCAAAATGACCCACAGACCATGTATCCTTATCTAGTTATAACAAGGGTTATATGTGAGAATGATCGTTGTCATCACCTATACCCATTACATAGTACTCAAAGTTTTCTTAAAAGTTCGAAGGAAGAAACTAATGGGAAAAAGAAAAACTAATAGAAACACTGAAAGTCTGAGACTTAACATAGAAAAATTACATAATCTTGATAAGACGAGCAAAAGAAAATCTGTTTCTCAACTGCTCAAAAAGACCAGCAACTTGATAAGGTCACAGTGGCTAGTCCCAATAATAGTCACTGGCACCTTTAGAAATCATAGTCGGACTCAAAGTCGTCATCGCCATAGTTAGATTCAGAGTCGCCATACCCGATTTGAAATTTTGTATGAGCGGTTGACTCATTGGGGCGTCTCAAAACTTTGATCCTCTCAAAACATCGCTTCTTGAGATCCCCGACAAGGTTAACGTTGAAACATTCGCGTATATCAAGGTGTTATAGGTGAGGACAACCGTTAAAAATGGCGGTCAAGCCCGTTTTGGTTAAGCCGTTCCCTAAAAGCTGTAGGTGGCGTAGTTGAGGCATGCTTTCTGCAATTGCCATGGCATTACTATCAAGCTCATTACCTAAAAACTCGATGTCAGGGTTGCGGTTTAGTTTCAATGTTTTCAGATTTGGACAAGACTGGCCTATAACTCTCAGAGACTCTCCTGAAAATGGGCAGTATGAAACCTCAAGTTCTTCAAGCAATGGAAGTTTCGCAACTGCTTCGGCAACTCCCTCATCTGTTATTGGAAAGCACCGTACAAGGCTAAGGCTTTGCAGATTTCTTGAACTGCAAATAATCGTAAGTAAAAGTTAAAAACATAACCTAAGATAGAAAAGAAGAAGAAGAAGAAAGATATAAAGATTCAAAAGATCTCTCTTCTATAGATTTAGACCACAGAAGCATAACAATCCGAGAATCAAGTGGAAGGTTTGATACATCAAAATAAGAAAGATGAAAGGAATTAATGTACGTCAAAAACATGAAAAAATAAACTTTGCGTTGCTTAATTTGGGACAATGTACAAGAAAAGAAAACATTCAACCATCATTTGACTAACAAAACCACTGAATCAACAAATTGACTTAGGAGGAGACAATGTAAGACAAATAAATCTAGTTAAAGCGCTAACAATAATTGGAGAAATAATCTCACAACTACCAAAAACTAAAACCAAAATCTCAAAACACCAACTTCTAAATGACGATTTTATCCTTAATGAAATTATAAACTCGACCAAATAAGGTTATATAGATCTAATTGTGAATAATACCAAGAAAAACACGGTGGCTCAGTAGTTTGAACTTTCGGTACGCGCCCCAGGCGTCTAGGTTTCGAATCTCAGTTTTGTGGTACCTAGTATAACTGGTGCCCGATGCGCACCATGGTTTCAAATCTCTGAAACAAACATTTCGAATCACTCTAACCCTAGAATTAGCATGCGTTTGAATCACAGAGAGGGAGAAACAGAACCTATGGGCGATGTACTTGATGAGATCATCAGTGCCATAGTACCAAATTTCGATCTCAACCAAACCGCCCTGGCTTCGATCAACTGCGTGACGGCACATCAACTCGAGGTTGTACTTAAAGCTTGCCACGTCATTGCGGTTGTCAATTTCAATCTTCCGCCACATTGACGGGTCTTTAGAGACACGACGCCATGATCTGCACACTTTCTGAGCGTTTTCCAGTATCTCAATCACGCCAAGCCGGAGCAAGATTGAAGAAGTTAACTCTGACGGAAGCTCCGCCCAGTTTCTTGGCTTTTCTTCACTCATCGGAGAAGGCAAGGAAGTAGACGACGGAGAAGAATAGGAAACCGTTTTTAGGGTTAAAATTTTCAAATCTAAGACATAAAGACATGAAGAAGTTGACATTGTAGTGATTAGTGTATATATTACACAATTCGTGCCAACTGCCAAGTATAGTTAGGTCCAATATATTACATTATAATCCCCTTTGATAGATGAAGACTCAACAAAGACCACACCGACTCGGATTCGTCTCGAATTTAACAAAATTTTATCATGTTCATGGATATTAAAATTACAGAAAAGAGGACATGCACTAGTTCATAATTACTTGTTCTTCAAAATGATCAAAACCCAGTATCATCATTAATTAGAAAGCAATCGACAAGTCTTGCATCTTGGGAGATAACACTTGCAACAATCGACTTCTTAACTAATCTGCCACTCAAACCCATAAGCGGGATGATACAATACAATACAAAATTACAAACACAACCTAAAGCAACTACTACATCACAAACATAGTTAAAGAGTTTTGCTTAGGTTCTAAAACAAATAGCATGTCCAGGAGATACTTACCACATATCTCAAAAGGTTCTTAAAAGTTCAAAAGAAAAACTAATAGGGTCACTGAAACTACCAAACATAAAGAGAAGAGAACATGAACGAGTTCATACGTCACAACGAATAGCCACTGAACTTGATAAGATCAGTAAAGACAACCTGTGATTCAATATCTAGAAGTCATGGTGCCGGCTATATGTTAGTAACTCGGAGGCATCATCTACATCAATATCAACAAAACCGGTATCAAATGGGTAATCAGTAGCAGTTGGATCATTGGGGTGTCTCAGATTTTTTATCCTCTCAAAACATCGCTTCTCGAGATCGCCAGCAAAGCAAATGTTGAAACAGCGGTGTAAATCGAGATGTTCCAGGTGAGGACAACCGTCAAGAATGGCGTTCAAGCCTGTGTTGGTTAGTCCATTCCCAAAAAGCTGGAGGTGGCGTAGTTGGGGCATGCTTTCGGCGATTGCTAGGGCATCACCATCATCATATTTGATGCGAGAGGGGCTGTAACCTACGGAGTTTAGCTTCAATGTCTTTAGCTGTGGGCAAGCATTTCCTATACCTTTCAAATTTAGTTTTAACAAAGAGGGTGAGACCTCGAGGACTTCAAGCAATGGAAGTTTTGAGACTGCATTCACAAGTCCCTTGCTTGACATTGGATCGCACATTGCAAGTCCAAGACTTCTCAGTCTACTTGATCTGCAAATAAGTGGGCGTAGAGTTAAATCATAAACTAAGAAGAACAACAATGTTAACAAGTTTTCATAGTATTGATCAATTTCATAAGCATGTAACAACTTCAGAATCAACAACTTTAGATATGACTCGGAAAAAGGAACAAACACATTTCATAACACAAAAATCAACCTCAATTCTCTAAACAACATTCGGAGATTTCAATGAAATCAATCAAATTAGCGTGCAAAGGAGTGGTTAAGGATTGAGAGAAGAGAACCTATCGGCGATGTAGGTGAGGAGAGAATCGGTGACGAAGTTCCTGATGTTGATTTCGACCAAACCGCCGTCACTGAGATCAACGGCGTGACGGCACATGCTATCGAAGACAAGATCAGAGATTCCGTAATTTCTCAAGCTATCAAAGTCGAGAACAGAGATTCTGAGATTTCTCGGGATTTTCAGGTCGATTTTACGCCACATCGAGGGGTCTTTACAGACGCGTCGCCACGATTTGCACACTTTCTGTGCGGTGTTGAGTATCTCAATCACGCCGAGCCGATGCAGGATAAATGACGTCAGCTCCGACGGAAGCTCCACCCAGTTTCTCGGCTCTTCGATTTTCATCAGCGGAGTAGGCAACGACGAAGACGACGAAGCCTTTCTTTTCTTCTGACCCCTGGAGGAAGCCATTTTTGAGGATAGAGTCAAAACAGTGAAATAAGAAGTCAAGTGTAGTTTCGGACCTTTCGACTTCGGTCTCTAATTTATAATTTGGTCCTCGTAGTATTTGTATTTATTTTCGGACAGAGTCCTCGTAGTATTATGTAATTCGTGCCAAGTATAGTTAGGCCCAATACTCGAAGAAACTACTGGGCCTATATCCATAACTTTAATAGCTGAAGACTCAAAAAAACCAATTGCACATATCGCCGGATAGTTGACTTGATCTGTTAATTCTATTGAATTCGATTTGATTTGTTAGACTTTGTGATCGAAAGGTTTTTTTTTGAAAAAGTACTTTGTGATCGAAAGTTATAAATATCTACTACATGTTGATGAACGTAGTCATTTATGGCCTATGGGATCTATATGTTGAGATAAAGATATTGACCCAATATGAATATCGATAACTTTGACTTCTTAAAGTTTGTGACTTGCTTGAAAAAAATGTTAAATCTGTTATTCTCAAAAACTTTACAAAGGCAAAGAGCACATGAACGAGTTCATTACCACCACTCGCCATTGTTATGGTCACTGCATTATTCAAAATGATCCGACCGCATATGCTTATCAAGTCATAACAAGGGTTAGATATGTCAGAGTGATTGTTGACATCACCCTCACCACACAATGCCTTTGATGCCATATGAGTAATTGTCTTCTTCTTCCAAATCGGAAAAAGTGTCATCAACTGAGGAATCAGTGACAGAGTCGTCGGGGAGTTTCAAATCTCTAATCCTCTCAGAGCAGCGCTTCTCAAGATCCCCGACAAAGTTAATGTTGGAGCAGCAGCGTATATCAAGGTGTTCCAAGTGATGACAGTTGTCAAGAATGGCGTTCAAGCCTATGACGGTTAGTCTGTTCCCAAAAAGCTCAAGGTGGTAGTTGGGGCATGGTTTCAGCAATTGCTAGAGCATCATCATCGCATACAATGTACTTGCTGAAAGAAGGGCGGTTTAGCTTCAATGTCTTCAGGAGTGAGCAAGACAGGCCAATAGCTTTCACATCAATCTGTGGATAGCAGTGTGAAATCTCGAGGTGTTCAAGGAATGGGAGGTTCACGACAGCATTGACAAATCCCTCGCATGTTAGTAGATAGCACATTGCAAGTTTAAGGCATCTCAGATAACTTGATCTGCAAAAGAGAAAATTATGATAAAATTATCAAACACCGATCAAACCAGAAGCGTATATACCAGTGATAACCATAGTCATCTTATAGTAGGATGGAAAAAACAAGGAACAACGTGTTACTAACACTGTGCTTTTAAAAATTACGACGATGAATCAATGATATATTGTCTATGATAGCATTTAATAAGCTGATAAAACTCCTTCTGCTAAGAACATTTTTAGCAGCGTTATATCAGAATAAGACTCGGTAATGAAATGAAGTTTTCGTAGAACAATATACCCACAAAATGCATTCACCAGACAAGACAAATGCAGCATGTGACACTAAAAAATTATAAGCTAAGTAAAGTTTTGCCCTAATCCTCAAAATCCAGGAATTTTCGATCACTCAAGACTAATAACTACTAAAATTGAAACCAAACTAAATTTTAAGAAAAGTGATAACCTTTTTCGGCGATGTAGGAGAAGAGAGAATCGGTGCCGAAATGTTCCATGCTGATTTCGACCAAACCGCCTTCGCTGAGATCAACGGCGTGACGGCACATCCTATCGCAGTCGTAACCAAAGATTCCGTTGTTTCTCATGTCGATTTTGCGCCACATCGATGGGTCTTTACATACGCGTCGCCACGATCTGCATACTTTCTGAGCGTTTTTTAGTATCTCAACCGTGGTAAGTCGGAGCAGAATCGAAGATGTCAACTCCGGCGGAAGCTCCACCCAGTTTCTGGAATCTCCGTCTTTCATCGGCAGAGGCACGTGACCAAGAGGAGGAAGCCATTTCTGGGATAACCGCAAATGTGTTGAACCAGCGAAAAAAATAGCAACTGAACTTAGATCTGAATATCTGATTAAAAAAAAAAAAAAATTAACTGTGCAAAGTATATAATAGGCCCAATAGTGGAATATAATATTGGGCCAAACTTAGGCCTACTCTTATACGAGAAATTTAAGGTCTCCAAGGTCCATTCGATGTTAAAACTTTTTTAAAATAGTAGAAAAAGAAAATAGAGCGAGAAATGAGGTAAGACAGATCAATTTTAGTTGAAAAAATTTGCCGAGCCAAAAGGGTCAAAAAGCAAAATGATAATCTCCACTAATTACGCCTCACAAAACATGGAATACAACAACCATAATCTGTTATTGTCCAAATGTCCAACAGCTTCCTTTGTTCTTCAATTCTCTCCCGACGGCGTTTTTTTTGAACGGAAAAAATGAGCCGTCTCCGAGCATTTTCTTCGCCGGATTTAATTCCTTCTGATTCTGGATCTATTACATCACCAACAAGAACCACAGAGAACCAATCTCATGCAGATTCTGGTTTAGAAGGTAATTCAATCATATTCATCTTTGTTCTCTTGATCTAGAGTTTCTAGAGTTTTTTATTTTCCGTTTTGAGCAAGAAAACAATTTTTTAACTTGCGTGACAAGAAATATGTTAAACGTGTTCTTGTTTCTCTTTGAAGGAATCACTACAAACGTGAAGCTACTGCTGAAACTCGTTCAAGACCACAACGAAGCAACCTCGAAACATTACGATGATTGGAAGGTCCAAAGAGTCAACACTATGATGACGATTCTCGATGATCTAAAGACACGAATCCAGAAAGCTCAACAACAATCATCATCTGGGAAAAAAGAGCTTAGGCGATGCAACACAGATCTGAAACCGAGTCATCATCCAAACAAGAATGCGATGAAGCCGCCACAGAACGATCCTGATGATATTCAGAAGCTGAGAAGAGAGCTAAGCGCGAGTATGGCTGCAAGAAAGAGTCTTCAAATGATGTGTTCAAGTTTAGGGAAGGAGAAAGAAATAATGGCTTTGGAGCTTTCGAGAAAAGCTCACGAATTGGGCGAAATGGAGGATCTTATAAGTGATCTCAGGGCTCAAAATGATAAATTACTCAAGAAAGTGCAGAACTGTGCGGCAGAGCACAATAAGGAGAAGAAAGGAGATGGTGGTGGTCAAGAAGACAACGATTTGTCTCTTCAGGGAAGAAATAAAGAGTTATCTGAACAGCTTCTCAAGTCTATTGACGGATATCGATCTCTGAAAAGAAGATACAAAGATGTTCAAGAGGAAAATGGATCGATGAGACACATGCTTAGAGATTATGCAGAAGAAGTGCATGTTGGAACTCAGAGACTAACCGACTTGCATGAGAAGATTACAACAGAAGATGAAGTGAATCTTGAGAATGAGATTTCAAATTTAGAGAAGTTGTTTCAAGAACTTGGTTTAAAGATTTCAAATCATTCACAGAAGAAATAAAGAAACAGAGGTTTCATTTCTGTATCAAAAATTCAGATTCTAGTCATATAATTTTGGGAAAGTTTTCACTAGAATTATTGCTAGGTAACAAGAATTTTGAGAATTGTCTCTCCTTTTGATTTAGCAATTTGCTCATAGGTCTATTGGAAGCCTTAATCCGTCGTGAGCAAGCTGTACATGGATTCCTTCCCTAGTAATTAACATAGTCCATTAGATTTCAGCAATGTGGATTTATCGAAATGATATAACATCGTTTCATTGCATACCTTAGAGACCATTCCGCAAGTATCTCATTGTATTCATGGTGATCAAAATCGTGTGTCATACCCGTTAAAAGCGCTCTCTTTGGACAAAGCCTCTTTAAGATTTCAAGAGCCTAAAGAACAAGAACACTAAAACTTAAGGCTCAGAATAGTGAAATATTATTCGACAAATGAAGAAAAATCATTGAAACAAACCTCAGGAAAACAGATGTGTGTGGGTTGTAGTCCTCTCTATTGTCAAATGATGGTCAGCAACAATAGATTTCATGAACGAAAAGCGGAAAACAAAAGTTACAAAATGATATATATATATAACCTTAAACGGTATATTTGTATCCAGGATAAGAAGATCTAACTGTCCAGCCCCGGCTTTGGAAATAGCTGCTTCGTTATATATTCATAAGAAGATCAATCTTTCAAATGTTTAATAGACAATACAGACTTGTGATTTCAACTGATTTAGCTGAAAATATTATAAGCTCTTACCATACTCGGTACTCGGTGGGATGCGTGATACATCTGATATATAAGCCACTTTACTTTTATTGCCGAAGAGGAAACCTAAAGCAATGTAATCCTCTCCATGCATCACCTAAAGCAAACATAGTCTCTAAAGGATTAAAGGTCTCAGACAAGAATCAGAGTGTTTTGATTTACTCAAAAGTCAAAAGAAATTTAACCGGAAGAGGCGTGAAAGATAAGCCTGAGGCAGTGAATGGTTTGTCACAATTCTCTTCAATGATCCTCCAGTCAAGCTTTGAAACCCGTCTAGGTACATCTTTAACCTTCTTTTCAACCAAATAAGGAAACCTCGTAGCAATACTGCGCGAAAGTGCACAATTTTGCAGCCTTAAAAGTCTAATAAGAGGAATGCTAATTGAAAAGGTTTGAGTCACAATGAGATAAAGAACACTAATCAAAGATGGAAAACCGATCTTTTTACCTTTCCATTGAAAATTGAGATAGAAACACGGGAAGAGGATTGGTGTCAATGGCTGAACCGCGCGGTTGAAAAGATCGAATATCATCTAAGCCATGAACCGCGTCTGCGTGCTCATGTGTTAGAATGATCTAAAACAAATCATACAATGATTAATCAGTAAAAGTGAGATTTCATTTCAGACAAATCAAGATTCAAGAAATCAAGAAGATATCATATAAAGGGGCTTAACCGAATCGATTCGGGAAATCTTATAGAATGTAAACCAACGAAGGACTTGCTCTCTAAAACTCTTCCCAACATCAATAAGTAAGTAATAATGTCTACTATCTTCTTCCTCGCAGCAATAATCAATCAAGAGCGATGTATTGCATCTGCCAAAATCAGAGAATCAAGATTCAAGATTGGATCAAAGAATGTCCGCTAAACCCAAATATTTCTGGAATAATTTCCTAAGAAGAAGGCTAGAAATTGTTTTTCATGTCATTTACCTAAACTTGGTTAAAACCTAAAATCAAAGAAGAACAAAGACAGGATTTTTCCAGCAGAGTTTTCAATCATAAGTCCCAATTTCAAAAGTGTTCTTTACGGGCAACAACAAGATTTTATATTTCACAATCTCCGTAGCTTAAACGACTTTAAAAAGAGACAAATTTTTACCTGTAATTGGGGTTTAGGTGAGGTAGTAAAGAGAGGGACTGAGAACAGACATGGCAAGGAGGATCCGACGGCTGGAGTAAGCATCTGAAATCGGGAACTGCACCGGAGCAACCTGTTCCAAGAAAGATCAGAGCCGATCGATCATCATCACATTGATTCTTCGCCATCTTCAAGATTAAAGATATTCTTCTGGTCTACGTCTACCCAAAGTTGACTTGAAAGCCAACGGCTATATGTTTGTTTATGGTATTTGTTGAGAATTTGACAAAAAGTTGTCTTTTTCTTGAAGTTTTTTATGTTTAGGAAAGACCTTTTTCTTCTTCTTCTGATGTCATCTAGATTTTAGTATTTGGTGGATTATCTCCCCCCTAAATACAAATACAATTATAGACAAAAGTTATAAATGAATTTAATTGAATATAAACATATTATCTGTGAGTAGTAAATAAATACCCCTGGACCATAGCAAAAAAAAAACTATTTCAACCCATTTTTTATTAACATATATATACATTACTTTAAACTTGAAGTAATATTCAATTAAAAAAAATCTAAACTAATTTTGGATTGATTTACTAATTTGTTTTAGAAAATTGACTTTCCTAAGTTTTGATTACAACTTGTTAATTCCTAAGTCGCGATTCTGCTCCGTTGCTTTAGGTAAGCATTAGTGGTTCGTCAACACGATTTGTCAATACGGTATTCGTGTGGAGGGAATTTCCTAATGATAGGTGATTTCAATTTCAATGAGATTACGGGCCAAAAATGGATAAATGCATTCACGTTTGATTTTAGGGGTTTAGGGTTTGGTCGATTAATTGCGCAGACGAGACGACAATAAAAGGAGACTCGAGCAAGTTGGAGGAAGCAATAGAAGAATCCATGGAAGCATCTTCTTCAATAATTGTAAATTCTTGTCTGACAAAGCGTAAAGCAGAGTTCGAAACGGAGAAGGGTGAAGAGTACGACGGTGAGAATGAAGAAGGCGGTGATGTGAAAGCCAAAATTGAGGAGGGAGAAGCTGAATTTGATATGTTAATGGCGCCTGAATGAGATGTGGACAGTTTCAATGGATTAGAGTATTATTCCTCTCCAGAACCCATAATTTCTTCCGATGATGATCCTTTATCCGACGACGAGGAGTCTATAGAACACTCCCATATCTATAAACGCCAGATGATCCAGAGCAATGTATGCTTTCAATTTTAGCTAAATTGTAATTTCTTGATTGTAATTTCTAGTGAAACATGTATGTCGTTGGTTAGAGATTTTACGCGGATCCAGAGCTTAGGCCAAGTTATTATTATAACCGGATCAGACCTTTTAGTTTGGATAAAAACTTTCGAGAGTTCTGGGAAGAGATGGTCTATGTTTGCCTCCAAAAACTCAATCAAGAAAAGGCTAGTTAGTTCATTTTTTCAGTATCATTTACAAGTTTGAGTAGCGAAATCTGAATCATTTATGAGTGTTTAATGTGGTTTTAGGGTTTGAATGTGGAGTTCGTTGAAGTTGTGAGGGGTTTTTATCTGGCTTCACCAAGATCAAAGTCATACATAACATTTATGGCGAGGGAGAAGCGGGATGGACCTCTTGTGGAGTATCAAGCCAAGTCTATGTTTACTCTTGACCAAAGAAAACTATAATCCACTGTTTATCACGCCTTTACCTATAACAAGCAAT
The DNA here is from genome assembly GCA_014578085.1 of Cardamine resedifolia. Taxonomy (NCBI): domain Eukaryota; kingdom Viridiplantae; phylum Streptophyta; class Magnoliopsida; order Brassicales; family Brassicaceae; genus Cardamine; species Cardamine resedifolia. The sequence continues at coordinate 38,540 of VBRH01000534.1, read as the reverse complement.
GCATGTTCCTCACAGTTTTCATATGCAACAGCTAATAGCCTAATACAGTAATACATGATAGATGTCTTACACAATTAATTAGAATGACAAATTTAATATCAAATTTTATTTCTATGCTAAAACTAAATCAGTTTTTACCTACTATTCCTTCAACATAAAAAATGACTAGGTAAGACCTCTATAATAATTTCTAATGGAGTTGTTTCCAACTTTTCAAAAACAAGCTCTTTGTAACATCTAGTTGTTTGCCAAAGTTTTCTTTAGTCTTCACTCCAGGTCTTGATATTATCTCCTACCCCAATTGTTTTAAGTCATTTTCTAAAATGTAGAATATATAGATTATGAATTTAAAAATATAAATACACTCACATTACTATGACCCAAATCTGCACGAAACATAAATCAGAGAACAATATACTAATTAGACAACAACTAGATTCCTTAGGCAAGAGACAATCAACATATATACCAAGCAAATACGCATCAAATCGCAACAAATACGAATCATATGGAAGCATACTCACAATTTTTAGTTTAAATGACATTAAATTTTCAGTGAAAATGGGAAGTGTCTCTAAGATACTAAGAACTCTACTTGAGAGTATTTAAAATAAAATTATTTTTGATTTTATATTTGTCCGGTTTAATTAAATCCGGCCTCTTTTATAAATTAAGCTCTTGCAACATATGACTACATAGGAGAGAAAAACTTTATAGTGATGTGAATATAAACATTTCATTAAAAATCCACTAGCTTTAATTGATTTAGGCTATTTCATAATAAAATTATCTATGTAAATGTTACCTTAAAATAAAGGGAAGAAGAGTAATTTTA
>VBRH01000534.1:0-37687 GCA_014578085.1 Cardamine resedifolia | reverse complement strand
GTCGACAACTTCAAGTGGATCATAAGACGAAGGAGATACAGTAATGGCTATCACGATTCACTTCACTGTAGAGTTACCAACAAATGGATACTTTTGGGAACCAGCCAACTTAAGTTCCCGCTTTGGCTTTTGACTCACACCATCCAAGTTCGTCGTAAGATTAACTAAGCAGTCTAATGCCTTGTCCATCGCCTTATGAGCCTCCTTATCCTTGGGGTTTGACCATATCGATTCTTCAGAATTAGATGGTGTTTTTAGATTCTCTACACCGACTTTCTTTTTCTTCTCCCCATCTGTCTTCTCTATCTTCACTACAACCTTTTTGGTGACCACTTTTTTGTCCACTACATGTGGCTTCTCTTTCTCAACTTTTCTTCTCACATTTCTTTTCTTTCCCTTTCTTCACCACTCTTGTACTTGGAAAGTCATTGTTGGACGTTTGATTCACTTCTACCATCCATGACTGTAAATAAAACAGATTCAAGTAAAAATATTATATCAATAAGCATCAAATAATGAGATAAATGAAACAACTAAAACATATTCAAGTAAAATTATTATATCAATAAGCCTCAAATAATGAGATAGATGGAGCAGCAACTAAATATTATATCTAACTTACAGGTGATTCACTTGTCGCTTCATGAATAGAAAGTACCGCAACTGAAAAGAGACTTAACTGTGCCAACATAAGCCTCTTATCAAAATGCCAAAGATGGCTTTTAGCCATCACAGTCACAAACTCTTCAAATGTGGGTCCTGTTGCTGTAGATATTCCCATCTCTCTCCAAAAATCTTTGTGCTTAAGAGCACAAATGTCAGATGGTTGAATAGGATCACAATTTAGACCGATGATAGCTGCAAACTCATTGAAAGAGAATCTGAGAGGTTGATCATCAATCAATGACCAAATCTCATGCGCATCATCCACCAACAGCTGGTTAGCCAAGAAGTACTCAACTCTCTTAGAAGCCCAAGTGTAATTCAAATCCGCAAACTTGGCAAATACACCAATGGAAGAGTTCTTCAAATAAGACCACACATCATCTCCTAATTCTGATTTCACTATACTGAGGTTGGTCATAGCTGAATAGTGATTAATGCTGTGATTTTGTAGTGGAGATTTTCCTTTTTGATGCAATCGAGGAGGGTACTCATGGACAACACCCGAAGAATCCATTCCTATACAAATCAAATAAAAGTTACAATTAGTCAGAGAAACATAAAGAGATAACAGGAAATAGAACAATAAAAGATTAGAATGCAATAACACAAAACTTAACAAACAAAATCTGCGATAACACGAAATAGAACAATACAAATCTGCGATAACAAAGACAAAAAAGAAGCAAATATAGATGAACAATCTGCGATAACAAACCAAATAAACTTAACATCCATGCATACAAAATCTGCAATAACACCAAATCAAAACACTAAAAGTGTTTCATAAATCTACAGTCAATATAACATTTAGGCGGCAATTTCAAAAACAAACATAAACAAATCATTACCGGAATCTGACATTCTCACGCCGGAAAATGCAGAAGGAGGCGTGGTTCTGGCTGAGATTTTCTGAAAATATTCTTAAAGCAAGCAATTTGATGTGAGGCTACACAAGAAGAACTGCAAAAAAAACAATATAATTTACAAATCAAACAAAAAAACCCCAAATCTTAATTAGAAACAGTTAGTAAAATTGAACAAGAACAGTTTGGAGACTTACGGCGGCGAAGAGATACATGCACGATGGCCGCCGGAGAGAGGAGAAGACACGGTGAATTGAGAAGAAAAAAGACAATTTAGAAATTAAGGATAAATCTTATTTAGAAACAGTTACCAAAATTGAGAATTGAACACTTACGGAGGCGATTAATCACAGAGATGTCGAGAAGCTTAGGCGGCGAGCAAAGAGAAGATGAATAAATGGAAATTTTCACAGAGGCAGCGGCGAGCAACAAGAAGATGAGAAGATGGCGACTTTGCAGAGGCGGTGAGCAATAGGCAGAGGCGGCGAGCAAGGGCCAGAGGCGGCGAGCAAGGACAAGAGGCGGCGAGAAAGGGCCAATGGTGGAGAGTAAGGGCCAGAGGAGGCAACCAAGGGGCAGAGGCGGCGAGGAGGATGCGTGATCGAGGTGGTGGTTAGGTTTTAGGGAAGAAGAGTAATTTTTTTTTTTTCCTGATAAAGGAACCGAAGAGTAATATCTGTATCAGTTTAATTTTTTAAGTTTTCAAAATTATTTTTTTCTATTTAAAATGAAAATGGCATTGTTGTGAATATCAAATTTGAGTTTGATTTTATTGTATTTTGACAAAAGATTAAGGTTAGTCTAGTTAGTTTTTTTTAAGGGAGTTAGTCTAGCAATTAACTTTAAAATTAGAATCATTCTAGTATATTATCAGTAAAATAAATGATCCAAAGAAAAACCCAAATTTTTGCTTTGATTCACTGTATACGCTAAACCAAAAAATTACATTGATTCACTTTTTACGCTTTTACTAATAGGCTATATAACCTGTAAGTATTCAGTAATTTTGTTTATTTTATCATCAAATCTGACTTAAATGAAACAAATGATCATTTATATTATATACTATCTTGTTTGGGAGTTGTGATACGACTTGCCTCTTAACCTTCATATTGACAAGTCACAAGACCCGTCACCCTCACAAGTTACTACAACATGCAAGATTCAACTTCGCATATGTTTTCTGAAAACATACCAAAAAAAACTAGAAATGTATAAAACCTTGAAATTGACAAACCAAAAAAATCAATTGGAATAACAAAATTACTTTTAAGATATTGTATTTCCGAACAGAGCCGTGCCTAGAGTTTTAGAGATATAAGACAAAATAAAATAAAATAAAATTTGTCATATATATTTTTCATAATAAAACATGTATAACTAAAAGTTTACATGTTGTTTTATTCTAAATTATAGAAAATAATACTATTTCACAATCTATGAAAATAATTTTATACTATTTTCTTAAACTATAAAAATATAATTCTATTCTATTTTATAATCTATTTTTTAGTTAACATTATTTTAATCTATAAAATACTAAAATTTAAAATAATTTTGTAAAATATTATAAATATTTAATACTATTTTAATATGTGAAATAGAATTTTAAACTAAAAATAACATTAAAATACATATTTTAGTAATATATTACAGAAAAATAAAAATACAGAACCCTAAAATATGCTTGAAATTTGGGGGTCTAAAGCAAATGTCTTATTGTCTTATTTGTTATACATGTCATATGACGCCTCTGTTTCCCAAGACCTAGTTTGGCCATGTGTTGTGGATATAGAAGTTGTGTATCCACCTCCATTCATTTTTGACTCTTACAAACTCGACTTGAGAAGCCGTATCACCACCATCAATAGAACACTATCGCATCTATAAACACCAGATGATCGAGAGCAAGGTTAGTCCTGAAGCTTTGAATTAAAGCTAAATTCATGAAATAGTGGAATAAATTGTAATTTCTATTGCAACGTATGTGGTTAGGGAATTTAGGCGGATCCAAAGCATAGGCCAAGTTATTACTACAACCGGATCAGACCATTTAGTTGGAGCGGAGAGCATTTAAGGGAGAGCAATTCTCTAATGCCACAAAATCAGAAAACATTTTCTCTAATGCCACAGGTTGGTGAAATGACGAAATTGCCATTAATGAATTTTATTAGTACTTAAGTATAAGTGAATTGGAGAGTTACCGAAGCAATTCACGGTAGCCCAGCGGGAGAGACTCACGTCGCGCGCCCGTTTGCTACACGCGACACGGGTTCGAGTAAACCTAGTTGTGGAACAACTAGGACAACTGGGTATTTAGTTGTGGAACAACTGGGTACAATTAGAGGATAACTGAGGTCGACGACATATTTCATTTAATTCAGAAGAGGGGTAGTTTCGTCCTTTCACTGTAAACTCGTGGCAGTGAGATTAAATGGTGGCACGTCAGATTAAAAATTCTGAAATCATGGCATTTGAGCCATTCTTCCCATTTAAGGACACAGAAACATAATTAATAGGTATTTGGGTAACTACCGGTTCTTTGAAAATTTACCCTTTTGAAAATTTACCCGAACCAATCCGAAATTTAGAAATACCTAGGTACAACTAGAGGATAACTGAGGTCGACGACATATTTCATTTAATTCAGAAGAGGGGTAGTTTCGTACTTTCACTGTAAACTCGTGGCAGTGAGATTAAATGGTGGCACGTCAGATTAAAAATTCTGAAATCATGGCAATTGAGCCATTCTTTCCATTTAAGGACACAGAAACATAATTAATAGGTATTTGGGTAACTACCGGTTCTTTGAAAATTTATCCAAACCAATCCAAAATTTAGAAATATTGGAATGGAACCTTTTGGTCTTAAATTCGGAAACTCTAAAAATCTGATCTGATCAGGTCTGGATATCCGAACGTCCCGGCCTAGCCTTGACAAACCGGCCAATTCTAGTTTGCAGATGAAAACCAATCGCCAGCTTTTGATAATTACTTCGGTTCTCGGTTCGATAGTAGTAAACCGATCGGTTCACTAAAAACCGACTGTATTAACGCTATTACTTTCCACAAATTTATCACTTTCTCAAATTGTTTAGAACAGAGAGGGTTCTAGGGTTTACTCGATCAGCAATCATCATGGTTCTCAAACCATGCGCAGCCGAGAGGACAATTGAAGGAGAATCTAACAAATTGGAAGAGGAGATAGAATTCATGGAAGCGTCTTCGGTGGTTCTCAAACCATGCGCAGCCGGGACGACGACACAAGGAGAATCGAGCAAGGTTGAGGAGGCGGCAGAACCCATGGAGGTTTCTTCGGTGGTTCTCAATTCTTACCTGACAAAGCGTAAAGCCGAGTCCGACCCGAAGGAGGTTGAAGAGAGCGATTTGAGATTGAAGAAGGCGGTGATGGGAAAGCTAAAATTGAGGAAGGAGAGGCTGAGTTTGATATGTTAATGGCGCCTGAATGGGATGTGGATAGCTTCAATGGTTTGGAGTATTATTCCTCGGATGATGAGCCATTATCCGAAGACGAAGACGACGAGGAAGCTCTGGAACACTATCGCATCTATAAACGCCAGATAATCGAGAGCAAGGTACGATGCTTTGAATGTGAGCTAAATTCATATGATACTTAGTGGAATATATTGTAATTTCTGGTGAAATTTGTATGTCGTTAGGGATTTTACGCTGATCCAGAGCTTAGACCAATTTGTTATTACAAACGAATCAGACCAATGAGTATGGAGAAGGAAGCGCTTGATGAAATGAACTTTCGTAAATTCTGGGAAGAGATGATCTATGTTTGTGTCCAAAAACTCAACCAAGACAAGGCTAGCTAGCTCTCTCTCTCTTTTTCCTTTTCTATTTAACGGTTTGTTTAATTTAAGTATAAGTATAAGTAGCTAAATCTGAATCATTTATGATTGTTTATTGTGGTTTAAGGGTTTGAATGTGGAGTTCGTTGAAGTTTTGAGAGGTAATTTTCGCTGTGGACCGAGATCAAAGTCATACATTACATTTATGGCAAAGGAGAAGCCGGATGGATCTCTTGTAGAGTATCAAGCCAAGTCTATGTTAACTTTTGACGGCAAGATGCATCCCATCCTCTGCAGACCGACTCCTACACCTAAGCCTTGAAACCCAAAATGATGTAAGGTATGGGTTTCTCTTAGCCAATTTCAGAATTGCTCAAACATGTTTAGATAAATGTCATTGATGCTTTTTGGCTTCAAACCTTTGCATGATGATACAGTGTTTGTCATTTATATATTTATCTATCTATCTTTACATAGATATTACTTATTACAGTATGAGAAGAAAGACCCATCTCAACAATATGTCTTGACCAAACATTCAGGTCATGCATGATTTCGGAATAACGAAGTTGGTAAATCTGTATTGCTTGCTTACTTGTTTCAATCTGTTTTCTTCTGTGAACTAGGATTGTGGACTCAGAGGATGGACTTGGGAAAGGGCATTATTATATTAAATCAGATTATAGAGTTTCTAATGATGTAGTCGATATAACATTTTAACTTATGTTCTTAACAATTTCGTCTGTTTTTGTTTGGTTATGTGTCCATCACTTTACTAATATTAATTAAATGCATTTTATTTCATTGCCAATTTGCCATATTTGAAGGGGTTTTTTCTTCTAAAAATGTTACCGTTTTAATATGTATCGATATGTATAGTTCCATCTAATGTGACTGTGAGACTGACTAAAAAGAGGAACAAGCACTGTTGTTTTAGAGACCACCTGAGCTCTATTAAGTTAAGTTAGAATGTAGAACAATGCAATGTCTGTCATCGGTTGTCAAAAGATAAAGTAAAGGATTATTTACTTGCGGTAAATTGGTTTTTTCCAACCTCAAATATATTGATGTTTGATTCATATATGAACTATATTACTGTGCAGAAAGCCTACCCCAACAACTCAAATATTTGAATTTAGTACTTTTAACTTTTAAAATTTTACGAAATTATATATTGATCGTTAAGAGTGTTAAGGAACCGTTAACTTGTGATGATCTGGATTTTGGATTGAGTGTTTTAAAGAGAACAATATAGTTTCATATGTGGATTGGGTGATTTCACAATTTTTTTAATATTGTGACGATAAATATATGGTTTAGCAATTATTTTTTGAAATTGTGAGAATTTTTGATGAGGATGCGATATCGAATTATCTTTTATTTTTTTGGTGAGGTGTTCCAGCGAAAAAAGAAGTGGAGAAAAAGTATGAGAGTTTTGGAGAATCCATAGGAAATAAGTATTATTTGTATACTGGTTTAAATCTACAAAACTTAATAAAATTTGAAATTGATAGAAATAAATAAGATTTTAAAAAAATTAACACATATCATCAGTCCATGTCATTAGGAGTTTGACGTGGAAGCCTACATGAATTTTGAGCCACGAGAAACTCTACTCCACTGTTCGTTACACCTCTTGCTACAATAAACAAAGCATGTTCATCCGTTTTTCCACCTGGAACCGCAGGCACATGATAGATTCCCTATAAAAATAACCAAGATGAAAAAATTTAATGTTAACATGTATTAACTTTTATTTTTTGTCAAAACAAAATTAACTTACCATTCCAACTTTTTCGAATATTGGAAAATTCTCTATAACGATTCCCAAAGGTGTTCTCTCCAACGTGTCATAGACAAATTGTCTTGTATCACATTGTTCATGACCAAAATCTCGCCTAGTCTTTACTCCCTTCACTCCTGGTCCCGATATTTTTTCCTATCCAAACAAATTTTAAGTTATTTTATCAAATTTAGAATGTATTTATTACAAATTAAAATATTTATAAATACACATCTTTATGGAGTCCTTCATTTCTGATGTAATTGATTGGTATATTCATATTTCTGAATGCAAACCCCTTCTTTTTGGATTTGCTTTTGATATAGTGTGCCAAATCTTTGTATGATAGGTTACGACGTTGGGGAATGGGTTTATCCTTATTGTATGATAATTGTAGAAGACTAGAGAAGACAATGGAACCACATGTGTCTATAATAACAATAAATATGAGATATAACAAAAATTAGTTTTGGTTAATTATAAGAATTAAAATGATGATAGTAGAAAATATACCTTGATGTTGATTGATGGGATCACCAATAAGCCCCGAAGTAGTCCAATCTTTGAGAATTTGGACATCATCACCAAATGGCTACACATAAACATATATAAATAAAAAAATTAGTGAAAGAAAATATATAATATCAACTTTTAAATCAGGAAAATGAAAACAAAAGATGTTTTAGTTAAATTGTTAAGAAATTTAATAACCGGTATTTTGCTTTCAAGTTGAACTTGTTGGGGTTGATTTTGCTGAGCTTCTTCTTGCGGGGCTGGTTCTCCCTCTTTTCGTCTGGCTTCACGCTCCCGTTTTGGTTCGTTCAATGGATTTGGTTGCTTGTTCTGTTTGGGTTTTCCCCCTATAGATGGCCCGTCTTCTTCATCATCATCCATTGTAGTATTCCTGAAATTAAAAAATCATAAACCACAGAAACAAAATTAACCTCAGAACATAGGAGAAACTAACCTCAAATCATTGGAGAAATTAAATCTCAGCCATACTAAAACACTGAAGAATACACGTAATCTCTCTTAGATTTCATAGTGGAAGAAACAGGTCCATATTTAGAAACATATAGAAAAATCAGAGGAACACGTTTGCAAAAAGTTTCTAAAAATCAGAGATGTTGCAAAGGGTTTTGTTCAAGCTGAAATAGAAAAGAGGACCAGGTCGTTTAATTGATCTTGTTGGACCTACTCGTCCTCGCTTCACGATCCATTCCTCTGTTCACTCTGCTTAATTCTAACAACTCTCTTTTCATCTCTTTCTATATATCCTTCTTCACCATGTATTGAAAGGTGAGAAACAGAACTTGCAAAAAAAAAAAAATTCAAAACCCTTTCTTTTTGTTGATATGATAATCTAACATTATAACAGCAACTAAAAATCAGAGGAAGACAACTTTTTTTAATAAAGAAAGACGTAATAGATAAGAAGAAAAATAGACGTTAACAAAAATAAATGAGAAAGCTTGGGTTTTTTGTTTCCAAAAGTGTGAAATCCAAAACAGATTTAAGAAACTTTTGGGAAAAACAGAGGAGACGAAGACGAAACTAAAGAGATGAAGAACCGATGAGAAAGCTTCTCTTTTCTTTGCCAAAAACATGAACATTTCCAACTGATTAAATGTACCAAACAAACAAAATATTCAAATGAAAATGTACCTACGCATTGAAATCGAAATATTTTAAAAAAGGAATTACTTACTGGTTTGAAAAACTTTTTCTTTATCTTCAATGTTAGAATGGAGAAGGAGAAGATAATAACTTTCTGGGTAAGATACAAGCTGACTGATGATGAGAAACCCATCAATGATGATAGAAAACCCATTATTTAATTCATTGCCCAGAAAAATTAAGCCTTTACTGTTTCTTCTTTAGGTATATATTTGACCGTTTGAATACTTTTTTCTCTACATTATTCCTCAAAAAACGAGAGGCATTAAACTGAGATGTCTTAGGTGAACAAAAAGTAGATGAACTTTATCATTATATTATACTCTCCCTCTGTATCAGAAAGATTGATTTTCTGAGCAATTCACACATATTAAGAAATAATCAATACTGAGTAATAAATACATTCTCTTTCTACTTTAACCACTTTTCAATATCTATAAACCAATAAGAATTCAACAATTTAAACATTTTCATTTAATACTTTTGAAAGTTTACAATTTACTAACATTAATTACTAACAATGTATTTAAAAATCTAGAAAATCAATCTTTTAGAAACAAGAAAAAAAACCTAGAAAATCAATCTATTTGAGACAGAGCGAGTAGTATAATATGGTGGATGCTATATACACAGTATAAAATAATCGACCTGTCAAGATAGAATTAAGAGACATTAATTAAGTATTAATTTGTCCAAAGGGAAAACAGTATCAGATTGTTAATATCTAAGTAATTCTAGATTGCGTGCAGATTTCTATTATATTGTTTTTCTGCCACAACATTCCATTAACGTATTTACACTGGCTAATATAATTTCTCGTGTTTTGCATCCCTGCATATAATTGAAGGGGAACTATAGTATAGACAGAGCTAATTGACATTATGATTTTGGAATGAGATTTGCACTGCTTTTAACATCATCAGGTTGATGTATTTCACATCACAGCCCATTTTGAGCATAGCTTGGACCAAGATCAATTTGAAGATATCCAAAACAAGTATCAAGAAAAACAACATAATCATCAAATTAGCCATAAATAAAACAGAATGTCATTTTAAACTAGATATCTTGATTTTGCTTGGGACTTGGCCTGCAAAAGAAAGGATAAGTCTTGCATTTTAATTTCTTTACAACCTTGGCTTGATATTCCACAAGAGTGTCTTGCTCCTCGGACTCTTTCGCCATGAAAGTGATATACGAAACCCACCTATCAGTAAAACATACCCAAAACAAAAACAAATTGATATATATATGGCCATTTCACACATCAAAGTTAAACCAACACAAATAAAACTGTTACATTGCAATAAGTAAAAATTACGTTTAAGGCATTGTATTTGCGAAGACACATTTTAGCCATGTCTTGTGCATATTGAAGTTGCGTCCTTCCTTTAACCGGAGAATGTTCACTGTCCAGAGGTTTAAGTAGAATTGAGCCACTTCATAGGAAACGTGGACGAATCCCTTCTTCCACCAGAAAGCCTTAAATCTCCAATATCAGATGATTCACAACAAAAACTAAATATCATCATTTGACTTTTTTTTAAAGAAAAAACTGAATATGAATATTTATACGAACATGGCTAAAGTGGAGATTCCGTCGATAAAGACGAGTTTTACGCTCATCTTCTTCGTCGGTATAAGAGTCTTCATCAGGTGACCAGTAATTGCTTTCGTCGTAGTCATCTACTCCATATTCTTCTTCTTCATCATCATCATATTCATCATCTTCTTCTTGGCTTTCGTAATCATCTTCTTCTTCTTCGTCACTCTCGCAGTAATCTTCTTTGCCGTCGGAGGAATCATCTTCCTTGGGATTTGTCCTTATTCAGAGAGGAAGAGACGACTGTGGATTCTTCAGTGGTTGTCTCTATGAGCTCCGACTCCGAAGCGATTGCCGCCGTCTCTGCCTCAGTCTTACTTGATTCCGAAGCCATGATTAGAATTTACAAAAACCCTAGATTTTGCCTAGGCCTAATTTGTGAGTTTTTTTCCTTTATACTATTTAGTCATTTTTGGGGACCCTTGTTTATAAATATGTGGACCCTTGAACATCACACTTTTTAGTTTTTATTTATATTTTGATTTTTATCAGAAAATATTTTGGCAAAGATACTAATAAATCGAGAGGAATAATTTTCCAGTTCTTATGAACTTTTTTACTTGATAATTTTGGAAAAAATCTAATATATGGACATGTATAATTTTACTGATATAAATTACATTAAAAAAAAAAAAGTCAGTTACAAAAGGGTCAACCAAATAAATTGATGCTCATATTTTGTCATTACAAGCACCCAAGAAGCCAGAAAAAGAATATAACACAATCGTTTTAATATCAGATCATCTTCACCCAAAAGAAGAGAACAAATATCGTCATCTTCTAGATTCTATTGATCTCTTCTATATAGAATCAATTCAACGCTTCCAAGTTTCACAAGAAAAATATAAATATAAAATAACCTGTTAACGAGTTTTTATATATTTTCATGTGTCAGAAGAAGAACACTCTGGTTTGCTGAGTTCACCACCCAACATCCGATGAAGAAGTGTATCAACTCTCTGACTCCGAGACTTCGAACTTTAACCATAAACAACAAAACGAAAATTCAGATTTAGAGTCTACTGTAAAATTAAAAACCAAGATTTGATCTCTCTCTCTCTACTTACCCTGCAGACCGACGCCGGTTTCCTCTTTCTTGAGAATCCTGCAACAAACAATAATGAGATTCGGTTAAAACTCGAATCATAGATTCATTTCTGTGTAAATCAATGAATATAACTAACCTGTCCTTGACATTTTTCTTCTTCCTCAAGATCCAGCTCAGCAGAGAAAGCCTCCAAGACAAAGGCAACAATCTGAAACAAACACGAATAATTATTAGTCAATCTAAGAAGCCAATCGAGTTTGGTCGATCTCTTAGGAGTGAAACTCACCAAGTTCAACAGAAGTAAAATAGTGAGGATATAGAAACTGACGAAATACGTAATGCTCCACCACGTCCCCGTCAAATCTTTGTAGCTCTGAAGAAAACAACATAAGAGAATAAAAAACTATTGGCACCATAGTGATAATCAGTAATAAGAAGGGTAGTCACATCTAGCATTTCTCTCCTCAGCTCCAATGAATCTTGAGATGCTTCTTGTTGGAAACTATAATGAGTCTTAAACTGAGACTAACAGAAGAGTAATATTACCTCCATCCAGACTTGCCAGTTACCCAAAACTAGCAGATTGAAGAGTGTAACCATTCCATTGGGATAGTCGTTGAAGTTGAACAATAGATAGCTGAGTTTTTCCAGTCAAGAAACAATCATATACTGGAAATGTTTCTGTCCTAACAATTAATACTCACTAGCAACCACAGGAAAAGAACAGATCTACTAAGTACAACTCTGTTGAGTGCATAAATAAAGTTTTCATAAAGCCAAAAAGGATACTCATCCTCAGCTAATTCGGTTTTGAAAAGCTGTTCGTTCCCAGCATTCACAAGCCCGCCAAAGACCTATCAACAAATGAAATGAAGATAAGTTTAATTTCTGGTATGGGAGTTGAAGCCGTGAAAGAAGACAGGAGAAACACATGAAAGTGGCTGTTCAGTTATGCCTAAAACAATTAGAGGAACTAGAAGATGAAGCATTTAAAGAGAAGAACCAAGGCTTCAACATGTAAGCATACATTCTCTCGGAAAAACACAGAAGTCTGATTTACCTGTACACCAATAGAGCAGTAGATACATAGGACGCAGAAAATGGTCCCCAAATATGGCATCAAACTTGGAATTAGAGTTATGAACGTTGCAATAAATGCTCGGTATCGCTGGACGTGTATAAGAATCCTTATCAGTCTCAACATTCTAGCAAGGAGAAGGTACCGGATCCTATCAATGACAGAAAAGAAACAGACTCAGATTTAGTACAAAATAAAACCATTGTAACAAATATGTCGTAGTTATTCCTCACCATTCTCCGTTCGAGAAGAAAGTGTTCTCGTCTGGAGTTATGAAGGTAGCCGTTTCCCCAATAACTGCGGATGCAAAGATTATCAATTATAGCATAGCCATCAATTACTCAATCAGTAACACAAGATGAAATTGCTGCTTCAAGAGGTCACCTATGACCCATGTGACTAGAAAATCAAACCGATTTGCACCATCCCTCCAATAATTCTCGAATCCATATGAATAGATCTTCAGAGCCATCTCCAACACATATATCCAACCTGTGAAAAGATGGAAGGAAAAAAAAAAAATTAACTCCTGAAAAAGCGATTGATAAAAGTTGGCCATTATAATCTCAAAATTAATCCAAAAAAGTACTTTACTCAGCGTCATAACACAGGAAATAGCTCAACTTTTATTTTCTTTCTTCATCTTTTCATCATATTTTTCATTAACCATAGATTATATACTTCCCAAAACATCAAATGAAAGAAAAATATAAATGGAGAGAAGGTAGTGGAAACCTATTCAAGATCTTACCAAAAACAAACTCAGCAACCTGCCATGGCTTCTGAGCCGAGCTCTCTTCGATATCAAGCTGCATACCAAAATTGTTATGGCTTATAAAAGAATTAAGGAATTACATGTCAAGGAAATACACTTTATGAGAATGAGATATACCGTTGTTTCAACAACGACAGCAATAAAATTCAGAACAAGGATGAAAGAAATAGTGTAGCCAAAGTTGGGGCTTCGAACAAAGGCTCTCAGTTGTTGTGATAAGGCTGAATGGTAAATTTGCGGGAAATTCTCGAAGAGAGATGGCTACAATGAAAAACACGAAGGATTGCTCATGTAAACATGTGGTGGAGGTAGGTAAATTTTGAAAGCGAAGGAAAATAAAGTATATGTGAACTTACTACTTCCTCCTTTTGGAATCTTAGAGCAATGGCCTGGCAGAGGTCAGCAAACTCATCCTTGTTTATCTGCTCGATAGGAAACAAATAAGAAAGAGCAACTGCTATGAATAAAATGGTTTATGTGAATAGTAATCTTTAAGCTGTATCCCCTGATCATATGCGCCACCTCCTTCACAGATCTCTACCTTAAAGTCACGAGTATCGTCAAGCTCATCAAATATCAATCCGAATTCTTCTTTTGATATCTTTGGCAAAGTCCTGAATGTAAGGGCAAAGGAAACCGTACCAGATCTCACAAGTTAACATGATAAAAGGGAAGAAACAATGAACAAGTATATAAAAGCCGTAGATCGTTCTTTCGATACATGGAAAAACAAAAAAGTATGAAAGATCATAGCAACATACCTGTAATTAGTCAACTGTTCAAAGAGCTTAATGCATTGGTTCTTATCAATCTCCCCGGTTTTCTGTTAAAACATGAAATAAAGAACGAAGAAATTATATGTTCAGCAACAAAGACTCCTTTTCATGAAGAGTTTAGCCGAAGCGTCAATTTAATCATTAATCATTATACGTTTGTGAACTATGAACTTACGTCTGTGTCGATAAGACCAAAGGCTTTCTCCAGCATTCTTTTCTTCATTTGATCCATTCCAGCAACTTGTTTTGCGAGCTACAAAACGAATAGATATGACTCACGGTGTGAAATATGTTGGTGCTTTTGTTTTTAAAGTTGACATAAGAACCACACAAACATCAAATTTCTAATCAACCTGTTCTTTGAAACTGTCATACACAACGGCAAGAATCAAGTTCGTGACAAAGTAGACGCCAATTAGCACATAGAGCACGAAGAAAACCGAAGACCAGCGAGAAGACCTTACAAAATAGAACAAATTAGTCACTCAAATTACTGGATGCATCTCAATACAAGCGAACTGAGACAAAAATGGAGTTTCAACTAATACTTACTTGTATGCAGGAATCCAGACATCAGGATTGTTGGATGTTGTGAACAAAATAAACATCTGATAGAGAGTTGCACCGTAAGAAGTGAAGGTCGTGAGGCCTTGTTGTGTGTCCTCAAACATAACAAAAGCGATCCAACTAGCAAATAGAAGGAACATCATCCATAGAGCCTGTGAAAATATTCAGGAGTTAACCAACGGATGACAATCAATATGAGTTCACCACATATCTGAACGTCAAAAAATGATTGGGAAGGCCACTGACCAAGATATTCAAGTATGTGCCAAGCATTCCAGACAGAAGGATAAGGCTGTCTCGAAGTTCCCTGTACAGGAATTTAAAGAAATATAACTTTAGGGAATGGTGAGAGCTGTACTTAGTGAATAATAGGAGAAAAACTAGGTGAAACAATCACATGTGTACATATACCATACATCATGATCTACTCATTCTTTTCCTATAGATATAACTATATATGATCCATGTAGTTAATAAAGAAGCAGATATCTACGGATACCTTATGCTGAGGATGAATACGATAACTCTCACGTACGGGGCGATTCTGAAAGGAAGAAAATCGAAAGCGAGCGGAGATAGATATAGAATGTCAACCAGCACATCGACAAACAAAATTACCACACAAGCAACCTGGAATCAAGAAGAAGAAAAAATTTTGTACAAAGAAAAGGAAAATCAATTTCTTACTTTCTGTCCAATTTCAACAAAGAGAAGCACAAAACTGTGAAGGCGTAAGGAAATACCTTCACTAGATTCGGGCGACTTGTCCAAAAGATTCGGGAACCTTCATAGGATATCGGAAAGAAAGTATGTACAATGAGTATAGCCAGGGTAATCACCTATATGGACAGCGCAAAATATTATAATTTCAGTACAATGAGACAGGATCTTGGGCAGTCCTAATAATAAAACACATCCAAAATGAGATGTGTATGTTGATATTAAGTTCTTAACAACTATTTAAACGAGATAAACTAGTCTTGAACAAATGTTCAAGGCTTCTCAAAATTCAAGGAAGAACAAACATAAGTTCACTACTTGCCTCATAGATAATGGATTCTGCATTGGTCAAGTACGGTAACTCCCCCAAGTAATAGTAATCTCTGTCTTGGCAAGATGGTGTAGGCCCTTTTTCACACCACAGTGGTTGCTGCAAAAGACAGGCAAGAGTATTATTACTTTCAAGTTGTGATTTTCTTAAAGTCTTTTTTACCAAAGAAATGTCCTGACCTCAAAGAAGTTAAGGAAAAGCAGAGCGAAATAGTTGAGTGACCAAATCAGATCCAAACGTGTGAAGAGGAAGTAATACTTTGCAGACTCCCCAAAGCTTGACTGATCAAGTATTTGCTCAGGAAGACCAATACCATCTTCAGCCTACAAACCACATTATCAGAGTCAAACCCACAGATTCTATTCACATAAAAGATGAAAGGTTTCCAAAATCAGCAAAAAGACAAAAAAAGAGAACATATCTCGAAGAAGTATCAATACTCCAATTCTCATTTCACAACAAGACAATGCTATGCTAATTTCTTAAAGAACACAAACAAAAAAATTGACCAATCAGGTGGAACATATATTTTGGTGACCAAAATGAATACTGAATTCCATTTATACGAAGAAACTTATTCTAATTCGAAAGAGGCGATGTGATACAAAAATAGAAATTTTATGAGAAATGAGAGAGGCAAACGAATGAAATTAGGGGGTAAGAGATAGAGAACCAGATCGACGAGTGCAGCAGCTTTCTGAAACGTAGTACCATGCGTGATAGCTTCTGATCGACGAACCATTCGATCCGTACCACCACCACCACGACGCTCTCGACCAATCAAAGGGTCTTCCATTATTTGGCGCTTTCTCTCCGGCGAGAACAAAAGCGGGATCGAATCAAAGTCAATTTGCAGACCTAGTAGCTTTCTCTGAGTGAATGACTCTGATGATAAGATCAAAAAGAGATGAAGAAGATGATGATGGCCCAGAAGTAGTTGATTTTTTTATTAATAGTTTCTTCCGTTAGATCGATCAGTCGCCGTTTTGTTAAAAATGATATCTTGCAGACAACGTGGCTTTAAATGCTCTTATGCTTTCACACTTTGTTTTGTTCTGTTATTTTCAGTGTTTTAATATTTTTTTTCTATAAAGGAGCAAGAAGATCAGGATCCAAATAGAAAAGTCAAAAGCGACATAGTGGCCTTGTGGTCCAATAATATAAATTTTGGATTGAATCTTGAAATCGTATAAAACCCCCGGAAAATGAGCAGAAACAGACGTGCATATAGACACGAGTAGTGAAATGGTTAAGTATCAGAAACTGATCTCTGATTTGTTTCAGACCAACTAAGAAGAAGAAGAAGAAGAGAAGGTGTGAAATGTGAATAAAGCTCTTGAAAATGACATTAGAAAGCAAATTAAATTAAATATAACTAAAATGCTCTAAAGCTCTACAAAGAGAGAAATATAAGTAGAGAACAAATACACAAAAGACCTACTACACAAAACGGCTGTACCTTTAGACAAAACCATACAAGAATCAAAGTCCCCTTCCACACACACTGACAATATATGTATCTCACTAACCAATCTAACCGAATTAAAGAAATTTCCGATTCCTCATCCAACATCTCCAAAAACCTGTTTCAAATCATATGGGTATTTGAGTTTTTCTATAGACAAGAAACGGAACTTAGGTTTCGTGTTTCGGGAAAGCTAACCTCCAACTGATTCCATCGCTGCATACCAATAGCTTTAAACTGCCATTTACTTAAGACCTACGCAAGTTAAAAGCCCGCAATTGGTGTGGAATTCAGGATTTAAACAGGCATAAACATAAAAGTATTTGAGAACAAGGTGATTTACCACTTTGTTAACTCTTGATTTCATCGCCTTTTGATTTCTTCCCAGTGACAATCTGCATGATGCGAAGTCCTCTGCTAAAAGCTTCATTGAATAATATCCTCGTTTGCATTGATTGGAACCCAGGCATCCACGACAAGAACGCTACTGGAACCATTATGAGTATCCCAAACAATATGTCATATATGCGAGCAACAGAGACAACAGCGTTCCACATAACCCTGTATTTCTTCAGCCAACCCCTTTGAGTCTGTGCAATCAGCAGGATTCCCCAGCCGGTTGGGATGAATGCAAGAAGACTTGTGAAGATATCGATGAAGCTGAAATGCGTGAACTCGAGCAAAGCAACAATCACCAGTATAGCAAACACGATCAGGAGGAATTGGACAAGCCTGTACCTTATGTGAGTTTTTGCAGAGTACTTGTCACGGGCATATTGGATTACTAGGAAAATCACAAACACAGCAAAGATGTATATCCATGAGAACATGTACACCAAAAGGCTGGTTGATCCGCTTGCAATTTTGAGCTGGTATACAATGCCATACTGGAAGAAGAAAAACCGGAGGTCCAACATGACCTCCACAAATTTTCCTGCCTTCCCGGTGTTTCTCAGGTGGTCTTGTTCCTCATACCACCATTTTTCCCAACTTTGTTCGGACTTCGTTGAGATTCTGCCTTGGTACCAGATCCAGTTCATGAAATCTTCGAAGTCGTAGACTGTCTTAAGCCAGTCAAATCCTGATGGGTTAAACACAAAAGGGGCCATTATCCATGAAAGTACGAGGAACCAGCTGGTGATAGTCATGGCGATGTAGATCAACGAGTTTTTGGCGATTGGACTGTGCGAGGCATAGACTACAAGGATCAGCCCAAGCTCGATGGCCTTCACAAAGTGACTACGTGCATAGAGTCGGTAGTTCTCAGTGAATCCCTTGTGCTCAACAACAAATCCACGACCAGTGGCTCTGTACTTTGCTCCACCATGGAGAATGGTTCGACCGAAATAGTGAGCTCTGGTCCCCATTGAGAATGTGTAGAAGACAGATGAAAGCTGAATCTGCATTCGAATGAAATTCCATATTGCTAGTAGGAAACCTTCCTCGAGAGACCATTCAACAATCATTGGTAGGGCTGTGAACAGACCGAGCTGAATGATGAACTGCTGATTCAAGATCACCCCAAGTGCAGCATTGCTGTCTGTACTGTCTGCTAGAGCGGAATTCTCAACTCCACTGAGAGCCAGATAAAGCCGGCCCCAGAGGAAAGCATAAACAGTAAGAATGACCATCATCGTGTTGAAAAAAAACCCGACCGTTGTGTAGAAAAATGACAACATCCTGAAGAAATCAAGCCTGTGACCGAGCCGATACACGTCTCGGCTAAGAACCTGCTCCCCGTTCCCACTGGCTACCTTGGCCTCAAACATTGATATCTGATTCAATCCAACATCCCGACCTTTCCCAACCTGAACATATATATATGCAAATTTCATTAAGTTTAGGAGATAAAGAACGGGTAATTGCATGGTTATAACAAAAGTAGAATTATATGATCGTTGGTGAGTTAGAAATATCCAAATAGTGGACCCTTCCCAACCTGTATGTACTCGTGGTGGGTGACGTTTCCACCCCTCAATGTGCAATTAAACCCGGCAAAGATGTCCTCACTGATATTTATGACTCTGGAAGCCTTGCTGATACCGCCTCGACTCAAGAACCAGAATCGGTCAAATACATCAGGGTGGCCATAATGCATTCTGACCTTCAGAGGGTTTGCAAGAACACGCTGACCAAGAGTGACAAAACTTGTCTCCTGAGCAGACATGAACCAGGCCAGCGACGAGACTGAACCTGTGAAGATATGCTCCCGGACACCAAGAATAGTTGGTTTTCTGATCCCATGATAATGTCTGTACTCCTGGAGCAAATTTCTCATCTTGAGAGCCTCTTCAAAATAGCTGTCTTGGTTCATATCAATGGTCTGAACAGCATCACCACGGGTAAAGATCATTGCATGATTCTGGTTCTCTGGCTTTCCTTCGCCCAGCTTCACCGGACCAGGTAGCTTCACACGGAATATCTCCACCTCCTTCTCCAACTGGTGATCGTACTTCACCAGAACGGAATAATACTCAGTAGAATCTCCTCTGCCCACAGGCACCTCATCCACGTATGCAATACGGAGGGCTTCATTCTGCTTCATCAGATACAGAATCTCCTCTGCCTGAGGCTCCTTCTTTGCTTTTTGAGACCCATAGATCTGGCACGCCACAACATATGTGAATTTCATCAATGCAGTCCCATACTCATGACCTTTATACAGCGCACTCACGGAACTACTTGCTCTGCTTAGAGAAGATCTATCATTTTCAGTGTCAACCCCATCAGATCGACCATCCATTTCTCCCTGAAAACTCCTCACTGAACCAAGCTCCTGAGCACCCTCCTGAATGTCCATTTCAGACGCCGAGTCAAGAAAAGCGAGCATCTTAAGGGCTCGGTAATAGTACATCATCCCCCGAACTGTACGTGCCAAAGTCTGACCTCTGTAGGAAGCCCAAAGCCTGAGTTCTCTCAGCTTGGTTGTCCACAACTCACCATCTGTCTGTATTCCTTCTCTGTGCATCCGCTCCTTAAAATTTCTCCATTCATCAGCATAAATCGTCTGCAGGTAATACAGGGTTGAAATCCCATCCTCAGTCTCATTTCGAAGTTGTTCTTTGCTGTAGACAACTTCCTCGCTGTAGTATGGTGTTAGAACACTGAACGCCATCATCTTTTCAACCTGAGGTGCATGAGGCATGTTCATGAAAAGCGAATTACTGAAAAAAGCAATCCGCCGCCTCGCCTCTAAATTCACAGGGACGCTGTGCATAGAGTCCCTAGAGGTGAGAATCGTGTGTAACCGCCTAACCTGCCGGTAGAAGTCTTCCTTGCTTGCCTCAGGAAGCCGAATCGCATTCTGAAACAGCAAATTTGAGGCTGGGTCACGAGGAGTCAACCCTTCATTAGTTAGTTGTTCGGTTGTCTTCTTCTCTATAAAGAACTGTCGGGTAGCTATCTCATAAAGAGACTGCAGAACATTCACCACCCGCCCACTATCCTTTTTCTCTTCATTCAACACCCCAACCAACTTTTGCAATGTTTCGTAAATCTTTGGAAGAAGGTCCACTCTAAAGGTCTTGGTGAATTGCTCTGACTGAATAGAAAGATCAATCATTTGGAAGAAAACCGTGATTATGGAATGTTCTTCAGTGTCAACTTTAATGATTGAGAGCAATAGATGTTTGATGCTGTCAAATGCCTCAACTACAGCACAACGCCTATACTCATTCTTGCATATCTTGTGCCAAAGCCATTTATCAGGAGCGTCTACCAGCTCTTTGGCCTGGCTCAGTGCAAGTAAAAGCTCATTGCACAACAAGAAACATGGCCAGCGAATAACTGTCACATTCCAGGAATTCTTTGGCAGCTCCAGTAGCTCTACTTCTCGATCAGAAACTATATCCTCTTCTCTGAAAGCTAAGATGATCTCATTCCAGATCAACGCAAACTTGTTGGCCTCACCGTGATTAGACTCGAGTTTCTTAAACGGCCGCCCAAATCCATACCTTAGCTTCAATCTGCATACAGTACACCAACCTCAAGGTTATTACAATAATGAGTTAATTGCAGGAGAATCTGCTTTGATAAAATTAACATTTCATAGCTTGTACCGTCAAGCATTATACAGAAAATCTACAGGAATATTAATAGCATGTTTGACTGACCTATGAATGCCATCCTTGAACTTGTTACCAAAGCCTCTAGCATTCAGGAGTTGTTCCTCAGGCATTAGGTTAAACTGTATAGCGCTAGCAAAGAATTGAAACCTCAGCCTAAGCTGTCCCATATCCCTGATCTCCCCCAGATGATCAAACAGCCCAAAAACAGCACCAACAATCGAAGAATAGATCGCATACCAAATTTGGATATCCATCAGGTATATTAACACAACTGGCAACCATAACAATGCTACAGAAAACCTATTGCTGTTGCCAAAAAACTGGTGCCACTCATATTTTACATCCTTTAAGTTCCATAGCAGCTTCGAGGGTTTAATCATTGGCTTAACCTGCAGAAAGTAGCTAAATGTGAACTTTGTTGCTAGGACAAAGATCCAGAAAGTTGAGTACTTGATATTGTCCACTAAACCCTCTCTCAAACCTCGACCCACAAAGCTTTTTCCCTGAAACCACCAAGTTAAAGCAAAGAATATTTTCCAATTGGTCTCTTCCAGAAAGTTTCTTATCCATGGGATTAAAAACAGAGCCAAAGCCAGAATTTCAGGCACCAAGAAAGCCACCACAGCGTAAAGAAACTGGTAGATCTTGGTGTTCGCAGCTTTGGACCACTGCCTGTCTTGCCTCTTCTGCTTCCAGATATTCGTGTAGAGGACTGTGAAAGCTATGATCCAAACTGTGGCAGCTATTACCTTCATCAGCATTCTGAAAAAGTGCCGTTTGGTCTCTCTAGAAATGAGGGGATATTGTGAAGCCGCATCCAGCACAGCCTGCAAGAGTCGCATACCACTCCAGGTCAAGAACACAGTCAAAAGTCTCGCCTGAACATCTCTTGCCTTCAAAGCATTCCACAGCTGATTTGTCACCGACGCTGTGTCCGGCTTTTCCTCCCAAGCAACTATAATGGCAGCTTGAAGGAACAGCGCAAGCATCACCCATAGCCTATCAAAGCTCCTGTAAAGGTAGAAGAAGGTCCTCCGCTCCACAAAACCTGTTTTCCCAACGCTTTTGCCTCTATTCTTGAAGAAATTGCTTCCCCCATCAAGCGGCCATTTCAATTTACTAAAACATCGATCCGTCCAGAAGTACTCGTTGATATCGTCGTAGTTCCTCCACTTGCAATGCGCCTCAGTCCCGTTCTTGCTCTCATCAACCTCAGCTTGGATTGTATCATAAATAGGTTTAACAACGCCGTTTAAAAAAGCGTTTTCGCCGGAGAGAGAAGGCAAAAAGGGTTGACCGGTGTTCTCATCAAGGCAATCCTCTAGCACTTTGTTGAGCTCCGAGGCCATGTTATGGAAGATGTAACAGAGACATTCAGGCATAAACCGAAGATTCGCAGCCTCTCCCCATATTAGAAGATAGAGACCAACATAGAGAAGCTCCCGTCTCGAATCAGGGTTCCGATCTGAGATCCAGATATTTGATTTTTTCCCCAAATACGAACACCAGCTGGAGTAGTTACCGAGAAGTTTCCGCCGAAACCGACGAACAACAACGGAATCGAGAGAATCGATGTTATCCGGCGGCGGAGAGAGACGCATCTGAGCATTCGCGAGATGAAGCACCATATGCTCACGCTGGTTACGAACATTATCTTTCTGGAAACCGAAGAACAAAGCGAGCCAGTCGAGGAGATCGTAGTGAGAGCGCCATTGAACATACGGCGGACGTCGAAGGTCTCCGACGCTTTTAAGAGCGGCGGCGGCGGCACGAACCTCGGGAAAACGGAGAGAAGGATGGTCGGCGAGGAGATTGTTAACGGGAATGATATTATAGGGCTCCTCTTCGATTCCGGCAGCATCCGCCGCCAACGGCCGTCCGTTTTGTGACGGGACGGTGCGGTGGCGGAGGCTCATAGTAGCATGTGGTAGATCTCGGAAATTTGTCGGGGAAAAAGTTTGACTGATTCAAAACAATGGAGAATTCGAAACGATGCAATATTTTCTTTTTTAGCTAAAGACGGCGACAACGACGACGAGACGATTTTGCCTCCTTTCCGCGTTTCAGTTTCTCCTTTTTTTTCTTTCCTTTTTTCTGGCTTTAATTTGTAGTATTATTTTCAATATAATTTGAAATTTTCATTTCTTAAAGATCCTTTAACCTTATATGAAATCATTACCTTAAAAATGAATATACTAATGATCAAATAAAATTTGCAATGTTCTTTTATTGATTGGATAAATTCTTATATGGTTATTGTTATTAATAAAATTGTGCATCACTTTTGAATGAATATCTAAATTAGTGAAATTGTGTTATTTTAGATCTGGACAAAAATAATTTTGTTGTGCTTTACTCGAAAATTTCTTGTATTTTTTAGAACACAACTGTGGTTTTGAATACCAAATTGGAAAAATAGCATTTTAAATCTTGAAAGTGGCAAATGCTAACATTTTAAATCTTGAAAGTATTACACTAACATTTTAAATCTTTAAACTATTTTTACTAATATCTTTTTTCTCAAAAATTAAAAAATAAAAAATTATTAAAAGTAGAAGAGAGAAAAGAATCTCCATGATAACCTCTCTAAGAGACCATATGTCCACTTGTCAACATTTAATTGGTTATAATTAAATGAATATTTCAATGAATAATTAATTTATATAAAAATGTTAAAATCGTATATTTGAGAGACTGTGGGAGTCTCTCACCAATGCTGATGTTCTAACACTTTAAACTTTGAAACTACTTCCCACGTTTTTCCGCCATAAAATTCATTATAAAATAATTACCAAACAACTGACAGAATTTTCGACAGTAGTCCGACAAAAACTTTTGACGGTAATTCGATGGATTTTTGATAAAATAGTTCCGTCGGAATTTTCAAAATTCAAACGGTTATATCAACATACATATTTTCTAACGGATTTTCTACGGTTACTCAAAAATCCGTAAGAAATTGTTCAATGGATTACCGATTGAACTATTATATCGAAAATCGGTCGGATTAAGATCTCGTTGGAAATTTTGTTAGTTTTCAGGTAACTTTTTTGTAGTGACGAAATTTCGACGAGATCTTAATCCGACCGATTTTCGGCATAATATTTCCATCGGTAATCGATGGACAATTTCCGACGGGTTTTCAAGTAACCATTGAAAATTCGTTGGAAAATATGTATGTTGATATAACCGTTTGAATTTTAAAAATTCCGACAGAACGATTTTATCGGAAATCCTTCGAATTACCGTCAAAATATTTTTGTCGGATTACTGTTGGAAATTATGTCAGTGTTTTGGTAATTATTTTATAATTAATTTTATAGCAGAAAAACGTGAGAAGTAGTTTTAAGATTTAAAATGTTAGAAAAATAGTTTAAAAGTTTAAAATACTACTGTAATCTCAAATTTTAAAGTTAAATTGCTATTTTTCCCAAGTAAATGTCTTTGAATCTTCCACTTCCCTCGTTTCCTTACCATTTAAGTTAAAAGAAGAGAAAGTCAGCATTAAAAAAAAGAACATTAATGGACTGGAAATATGAAATAATCATATCCTGGATCCTAATATGAAGACCTTTTATAATTTTTGTGCGCTGCAAATTTAGTGCTTTACAGATTGGAATTTATTATTTAAAAGATGTAAATGCTTTCTTTCTTTTTTTGGGTTTAATGTTAAAATAATTACTTTGTTATCTTACCGGTCCAAGTATTTTTGGATCGATGTGTTGTAACTTGCATAATAAGGGGTTTAAAATTGGTTCGAGGATTAGAGCGCTCCTCTTCTTATTAATCAGTATATTTCGCTTCGTATCTCCAGTCCAAGATCTCGAGTATAGGCTAATATTTATCAACTGTGTTCACAACATTAGGAGAGTCGCAGAAATATTTTACAAAAAGAAAAGAAAAAGTCGTATCTAACATATTCATGTCAGTATGTCACTGATCATATATACAAAGACAGGTTCCAATTCCAACTCCAAAATGAATACTTCGAAAATACTAGTCATATTCATTATTGACTTATTTATTTTGAGGTTTCAAAACTATCCTTGAGGATGATACAAAAAAAAAACGATCCACGTAAATCATATACTAATAAAATTTTGGGGCAAGCAATATTTTTATTAACAACAATACAAGGGGGTTGTAAGAAAACAAAAATTACAAGTGGAGTGTTTTTTTTTTTTGTCGTCAATGGAGCGTTTTTATTTCAGAAACAGAAAAAAGTCATTGAAGAGCAACTGTGACCGCTTTGGACGCTTAGACCATCTCCATCGCATAATTTTGAAGATGTCTTTAAGTAAAAAAATAATAAAACAAGTTGAAATAGTAGAGAACTGTGTCTTTGGAAAAACACTGAAGAACCTTTGAGACACCTTACGTGTCACAATTTCAGTGGTCTGAGATTATATTTCTTTCTTCATTTGCGAAAATATTTATTTTCTCTTCCGATAGACCACCTCCAAAACCGACGACGAGAAGATAAGAACAAGGAAGGAGGAGATGATGAAAACACCTCCAGAACCGACGACGAGGCTGTTGGATCTTTGGGAAGACAGATGAGCGAAGCTTCTCTTTGAATCTCGTCTTCTTCATTTCAAATCTCTGCAGAAGGTAAGTTTTTCTTCTCTAATCGATTGAATCTTCATCTTCGATTCTTGGGGTTTCAAAGCTGAAGTTAATTGATTGAACACCAATTTGAAGATTTAAGAGTTTGCATGTGTGTTAATCGCTTATTTGTATTGAAATCGATTGAAAATTTGAAATGGATTGCAAATTTGTAATGGATTGAAATCGATTGAGTCTTGAAAACGTAATAACACAGCGCACAACCTCTTTTCAATTATTCAATTAGCTTTCTTCTTCTTCCTAATTCATCTTTTCTTCTTCCTCTCATCTTCTTTCTTCTTCATCTTCAGGGCAGGTACTTCTTTCTACCTCGATCAATTTGACTAATGCGTGTGTATGGATCATTTGATTTTCGATTTCATTTTGTTATGTTCTTGATCTGTTACCCTTGAATCTTAGTTTCTCGATCTGGCTGCTTCCTTCTCGATTTTTTTGAATCATATTTGACCAAGAATTGTTTAGCAAAGAAGAGAGAATCAGAGGGCTTCTTCTCTACTTGACATGGCTAGAAGGCATCAATGTTACATGTTAGTCTCTGTCTCTCTCTCTCTCTCTGAAACTGTGCTAAGTCCTCTGTTGCAGTCTCCAATAATGGTGTTTTTTAAGCTGGTTTTGTTTATTTTTCTCGTAACGCTTGAAATCTCTTGTTACTCTTCTTCATTCACTGCAAATGATGAAGCTTCTTCTTCTTCTTCATCTTCTTCCTCATAGAACAATAGCTGTAATGGACATGAAAACCATTTGCTCGACGAACTCAAATCCTCCGTCTCTGCTCTCCGTAAGTTTCATATCACTTTTCGATTTTATGTCAGTTTTTTCTCATAAAAATATGTTATTTTCTAGCTTGATTGTCTACGTCAAGCTTCATTTTTGAAACTTTTTCTACGATTAGCTGAATTTTCTGGGTATTTTTTATATTTAATTTCTGAAAAACTGTAGTGAATGTGAAAAAGGTCTTTTGATTTGTTCATGTTTCTGAGAAAATGAGAAACTGTGAAATTCTGTAGAAATGAGTAACGGTTCATTTGATTTTCATACGAAGTTATGTTTCTGAGAAAATGTAAGTGGAAAATTCGAATTTTGTTTTCATCTTTTTTGGGAAGGAGACATGTTTTAAATTATCAGATTCTGTTATGTTTATGGAAATTACTTGTAACGTTTTGTTTCTTTTCCAAAGTTTGTGACTTTTAACAATTTCTTAAGCTGCATCAAATTTGAAACTCTTGATTTGGTTGCTAACATTTCAGAGGCTTTTTTTTTCTTTTTTTTTCTTTGAGTTTGTGTTGTTAAAAGAATCAATCATCAAAGAGAAAAACCAAGAATTGTTTAGCAAAGAAGAGAGAATCAGAGGGCTTCTTCTCTACTTGACGTGGCTAGAAGGCATCAATGTTACAGGTTAGTTATAATAGGTTACTTTCTCTGTTTATGTTACATGTTAGTTATGTTAGAACTGAATGGCTAAGTTATTTAAATACCAAAACTATGTAATGGAATGTGAAACAAAACTGAATGGAAACTGTGAAAACATAACCAAACTGAAACTTAACTACAATTTGAAAATTTCTAATGACTTGACACATAAAAATGTATGTCAGAAATGTCTTTTTTCGTATGTCAGAAATGTCTTTTTTCAAAGAGATACTCAAGTATCTCTTTGACTGAGAAACAATAACCCTAAATATTATTTGCTATTTATGCTGACAGATTATCAAAACAGTCCAACGGTTAAGAAGAAAAGAGGTAGAAAGGAATCAAATCCAATACCCAAGATCGTTAGGTATATCAAAAACTCATAACTTTATGGACCTCTTGAGTAGCCAACAAGAGATAAATAATCTGGAAACTCTTCCTTCTTTTTCCCCTCCTATTCAAATTAGCTAATCACAAATCCCTCAGTATAGTACCCAATATAGTGATGCCCAAAACCTAGATGAGAACTCAAGAGAAGCTAGACGTAGATGGACTGCCTCTGAAGATATTGTCCTGATCAGTGCTTGGTTAAACATCAGCAAAGATCCAATCGTGGGGAATGAGCAAAAAGCTGGTGCCTTTTGGGAGCAAATTGCATCCTATTATGCAGCAAGTGTAGCAGTAGCGGGTAAACCTAAGAGAGGGGCCAACCAATGTAAGCAGAGATGGAAAAAAATCAATGAGAGTGTCAACAAGTTCGTAGGCTGCTACAGCCAAGCTTCGAGTCGGAGAAGTAGTGGCTTACGATGATGTTCGCCCTTGAGCATGCCTGGTTGAAGCTTCGCCATGATCAGAAATGGTGTACCTCTAAAGGTAATGAAAGATCCAAAAGAACTAAGCTAGATGAGGGTGGGGCATACTCCTCAAGTTCAAATACAACATCCCATGCTGAGGAAGAAACCTGTCCTCGACTTGCTGGTGTTATGGTATCCAAAGGCAAAGCCAAAAAAAGTGGCACTAGTGAAGAAAGTGAAGCTAATTCCCTACTAAAGTTTGAGAGGTTGTGGGAGATCAAGGAGAAAGACATAGCTGGAAGAGAAAGATTATCCAAGCAGCGACTTCTAGATAGTCTCATAGCCAAAACAGAGCTTTCCGAGCCTGAACTCAACCTGAAAAATAAGCTAATTGCTGAGATGTTAGGATAATGCTTACTAGGTGCATCCATCGGATATAAGTTGGTCAATCCTTAGTTTTTAATTTATGAATCCTTCGTTTTGTTAACAATATGTGAAAATTTATGTGATAAAAGATATGGATTCACTTTGCTCATTTGTGGTTCACTTTGATTAGTCTTTTTGCAGGTTACAATCCGTGAATGTGACTAATTGATCGGCAGAAGACAACAAAGATAATGTCATGTCTTTGATTTTCTTATGTAATTTGTTTTCTTATGTAATTTTTTTTCTTTTCCCCACTTGTATTATTGCAGTTGTATATATTGTGAAACAACAACCCGTGAATGTAACAAGCTTCATTTCCAAATTCTCTTTTCTTCCAATTCTCTTTTCTTACAAATCTCTTCACTTTCTAATTCTCTCAAACCAAAACAAAAATTCACACAAACATGTCATCTTCAAATTTAGATGAAGAATTTGATTAAGCTTTTGATGAACAATTTTAGAGTCTATTTCAAGAAGGCATAGATAATTATGGTCATCATCAAGAAGCAACAAGATCAAGGCGGAAACGATCTTATGTTGAAAGAGGACGCGAGGATGAGCACACTCGTTTATGGAATGATTATTTCAGTGAAAATCCTACTTACTTTGAACCTATGTTCCGACGTCGTTTCAGAATGAACAAGCCATTGTTCATACGTATTGTTGATACACTATCCAATCAAGTATCATACTTTCAACAAAGACGAGATGCTACGGGAAGGTTGGGTCTGTCTGGACTACACAAGTGTACAATAGCCATTCGTATGATGGCCTATGGTTGTGCAGCTGATGCAGTGGATGAATACCTCCGCCTCGGTGAAAGCACCACATTGGTATGCTTGGAAAAATTTGTGGACGGAATTATATATTTGTTTCAGGATGCCTACCTAAGAAGGCCTACACCAGAGGATCTCCAACGATTACTCAATCAAGGAGAAGCACGCAGATTTCTCGGGAAGATAAGAAGCATTGATTGTATGCATTGGGAGTGGAAGAATTGCCCTACAGCTTGGAAAGGGCTATATTCACGTGGATCTAGAAAACCTACAATCGTTTTAGAGGATGTGGCTTCACAAGACCTCTGGATTTGGCACGCATTTTTCGGACCTCCAGGTATCTTAAACAATATCAACGTTCTTGACCTCTCACCAATTTTTGATGATATATTAGAAGGTCGAACTCCGAGAGTGGATTACTTTGTCAATGGACGGCAATACAATATGGCTTACTATTTCACTGAGGGTATATATCCAAAATGGGCAACTTTCATCCAATCAATTTCAATTCCACAAGGTCCAAAAGCATCATTATTTGCTCAATGTCAAGAAGCTGCCCGAAAAGATGTCGAGCGTGCTTTTGGAGTCTTGCAAGCTCGATTTGCGATTGTCAAAAATTCCGCTCTTAGTTGGGATAAGACAAAAATAGGAAAGATAATGAGAGCATGTATCATATTGCAGAATATGATAGTAGAAGACGAACGAGATGGATACAATATGTACAATGTATCACAATTCTATCAAGGAGAAGGAAGCTGGACTTCACATGTGGATTTAACGTTTTCTACAAATATGCCTACCAATCTAGGCAATATGATAGGCGTTCGAAATCGACTTCGTGATACAACAATACATCAACAATTGAAAGCTGATTTGCTTGAACATATCTAGTAAAAATTTGGCACAACTGAAGATTAGACTCGAGAGAATTACGTTCTTGATAATACTTTTATATGTATCTATCATTTTACGTATTTGTTTTCCGTTTATTATATCCAATTTTAAGTTTGAATTTGTTTTTTTACGTATTGTAATATATGTTTAAAAGTATTTATAATGTTATATATTTATTTTCTTTATAAAATATTCTATAATTATAATTTATAGTTTATAGTTTTTTTTAATAAGTTTAACCCAACATTTGTTATATTATAAATTTAAACTAATAAAACATATTTTCAATAAATAATTAATTTGTAATCTTTAAGACACCTTTAAGGGTGTTCACTGAAGGTAAAAAACTAATGCATACTCACTGATAGATCTTAAATTATAATATTATTAAATATAATATTAATTAATTCTAAAGAACTCATAAGAGTATGCTAACGTGGATGCTCTTAGTTAAAACTTAAAACAAGAACCCTAAAAACCTCTTCTTCTTTTTTCTTTTGTTATTGGCAAAAAAAAAAAAAACCTCCTTTCCATATTTGCTTTTAGATTGAATTAGAAGCACATGGGACCCCTCCTTCATACCTTTTCCATTTTATACTAATCTTTCTCATCAAAAGAATAGAATGTAAGATTCCTTTTTTCCTGTGGAAAATGAGTTATTAAATGTTCATAAACAAATTCTCAGCTGATATAGTTATCTCAGCTCAAAATCAAATGTCCCACTCATACAAAATTAACGGCTAAAACAAACAAAATTGTCGCGTGGGAGATGAGATCCATACCGTCACATAGTATCGTACCATCATTTTCTATTAGTGTTTTGAGAAATTTTATATATTTATTTTGGATCCTGGCAAGTCATACGACCAAGCAATCATATAAAAGAGCAAGTGAATCTAGTCATCTTTCTCGTCGAAAAAAAAAAAAACACAAGAGATTTTTAAATTTGATTTATTATAAGGAAGTCTTATTATAATAATGCTCTTCTCGGACTATAATTTTATTGGATGTTTTAAAATAGGCATGACAGGGATTATAATCCATAAGGTCGAATCATCCTTTTGTTCTGACATAACGTTACAAATGGTCGCATGTGCTTTTTTTTTCGAAAAATGTGTATATATATATCGTCGAACGATTTAGAGCAACTTTAACGTAAATTTCCCGACGATGGAATTAATAATCTTCTTGTTTGTTACTACAAATGTCCATTCAACACAGGCAGGTTTGCGATACTAAAGTAAGTTGGATGCACACAAAAGGAATATGTCCCACATAAATATATCTTCATTCGTCTGTTTGTGCGTAGTTTCAGCTAAACTCTATTTATGGTCCTTAAACCAAAAATATGTATATACTTAGGATGTACGCTTAGGGGTGTACATTTTAGTTGAAGTTTGGTTTCGGTTCGGTTTAGTTAATTTCGTTTTAAGAAAATTTTAACCAAATTCAACCAAAAATCATTTGGTTTGGTTTGTGTTCGGATCGGTTTATGTTCAGTTTGATTTGGTTCTACTTCGGTTCAATTGTAGTTCGGTTGAACAAAAAATTGACATAATATGAAACTAAAATCATTATACTAATAAATAAATAAACAATAAGAAATTTAATATTTCAAACTAAACATCTAACAAATAAACTATGAAAATCTAATAAAATTAAAAACCGAACTGAAAATATTTAAACAAAACATAATTAGAAGAAACAGATTATACATATATTATTAATATGTTTCATTATTTTATTAAACAAGCACCTTAGTTTATCGATTCGGTTTAAATCAAACTGAACCGAACCATTCGGATTAAAAAGATATACAATCGAATGGTTTGGATGTATACTTTGGCTTGATTTGGATCTGATTGAGTTCGTTTGATTCGGTTTGGTTAAAACGTCCACCCCCAATACGCTTGATAACAATACGAATAATCAAACGATAATCTAATCTCATTTGGGATCTAAGACTTTGAAATGGTCATCATGATATATTTTAGAAAGAAGAAAAGAACAAAACCGAGGAAATCTCGACACATAAAAAGAAATTATATAAACACAATACACAAACTACGTCTTGGATCGATATTGAGGAAATGATATGTTTGTGTATCTATATATGTATGAGAGACTTTAAAACAAAACAAAAAAACAAGAGTTAGATTCAAGATTTCTGGAGAAGAAAAGGGTCAACGACGGAGTGGAGAGAGTGTAAGAGTAAGAAAACGTAAAGGACAAGTGCGACGAAGCCGGCGATTAGAGCTCCGGTGATCTGATCGCAATACTTTGGAACTTGGCCGCAAATCGGGAGCCAGCCTGCGTTTGCGTTTCCTTTCTTTCCCACTTGTGCCACCGCTAGTGCCGCCGATAAGCTTGACGTCAGCAACATTGTCATCACCTTCATCACCGGTTAATGACAAAAATTAATATAGCAATTAAAATTAAACGGATTTTTTTGAGCTAATCTTCACCTAACTAATTAGGTATACATTCAAGTCTTTTTGAACTTTCCTCCTAACAATTCATCTATTCCTCTAAACGCAAACCACCATCAAGTTATATAGGAATGGAAATTTTTAATTTAGACAATCAATATATCTACAAAATATTCAGTCGTTTTGTGTTAAATTTGCAATCATTTGTTCATAACGCTTTATCGCATTAACATTTCCTAACAATATTCCGAATGTTTTGTTTCTTACAAAAACGAAAATTCTCAACTTCGAGTAATATTGATAATTCATGTCTCAAGTATATAATCGAGAAATTAAATTGTCACTTATAATTTATAACACTACACTCGGATTAAAAGTCAGGAGGACTGATAATCAATATATGAATAATTAACATTAGTATATCACAATCTTCAGTTCTTGAATTACACCATTTGGATCAAAACTTAATTAGTAGTATAACGAGAAAATCACAATTTAAAAGCTGCAAACTAATTTTAAACTTTGTTGCCATGACAGATATTAATTTCGTTGCATTTCTGTTGCAAATAAACAATGTCGTTGATCTGCGATGAATTTTCAATGAACAGTTTTATAATTTTTTAGGAAAATTAGTTTTTAATATCCACAAATTAACCATATATATATAATAACAACATCACTTTTACTTAGCAACATCAATTTAAACTTAAAAATAGTTTGCAGATGAATGCAGGAAAAGAAGTATATAAAACAAATATTTTTAGCAAAAGAAAAGAAACTAAAACAAATATAAATTGTTACCAAATCCAAGACGACGACGAATTTCCAAAGCAAACTCTCCTTCGGAAGAAACAGAACTAGAAAGCTGTAAACACTCACGACTGCGTTTGCGATCACAAAATACCTGCCAAAAATGTTTTATCCAATTACCACATGTATTCACATTTCTATATGAAA
Organism: Cardamine resedifolia; assembly: GCA_014578085.1. NCBI lineage: Eukaryota > Viridiplantae > Streptophyta > Magnoliopsida > Brassicales > Brassicaceae > Cardamine > Cardamine resedifolia. The sequence continues at coordinate 4,139 of VBRH01000534.1, read as the reverse complement.
CGCAATTAATACACACACAAAAATAAAATAAAAATAATAATAATTAAATTGTGTAAATACTTAAACGCGGCCATATCGGTGTATTTAGCTTCAAGAGAGATGGCGAAGAAGGAAGCTCTCTCGCGGCTAGTGACCATAACTATCAAGGCGGCGAGAGCTGCAGCAAACGCCGCCAATCGCAGCACAAGCCCGCCTATTCTCTTTGTCAACTTCACCATCGATTGATCAATCAATTTAGTTTTCTAAATTTTTTACGTGAAACAGATAATAAATGTAAGAGCACAGAAACATTAGAGAGAAGTGTAAGAACACAAACAAAATAAACTCAATAAATAAACTAATTGGTAATCAACAATTTATATATTAATTGAGTGGGATGTGTTGTTAGTTGAGCTTTTTCAACTATCTTCACCGTCATCGTCCGATTTTCAACACACGAGTATCTTTCTCTTTGTTCTATTTGTGACACGTGGAGTAGTAAAATAAAATCTGTAATTTTGTATTGTTTCATAGAACTACAAAAGATATTAAATTTTGACCGCACAATGTGTATATAAACAAATTCAAAAATTGGCATGACATGAACACACAAATATCATTTTTTTCATTGAGCCGTTGTCCTAACTTGTAGGTGTGTCTTCGGTGTTTTTGTCTGCTGGGCTCGTATTAAAGTTAACAATTTTCTTATATTTAATCGGATTTATTTGTGTCAATGTTTCGTCAACAGTGTATATTGTTAAATTAGAGTTTTGTTTGTATGACTTTTGTGAGTTTATCGTAACATTAGAGTGTCTTGGAGTAGGTGACCTATTAAAATTGTATTCACATGAAGAGAAGAAATGGAACATTCTCCTACGTTTAGAATTTAACCCAGTTATAGAAACTAGTTTAGAAATGGTAATTATTTTTGTCTTTTTCACTATTTTAGTTGGAAGTTTAAACCATTAAAATTCTACCAAGATTTAGCTTTTATCAAATCTTAACCAAAAAAAAAAAAAAATAGGTTTCACGACTAAAAATATGTAAATATATGAAGATCACAAGCAAGCGACGGCCAATAGTGTGTTTATGATCTTCATATATAGATCGTCGTTTGCTTATGATCTTTGCATCATGCGGGCGTTTGTTAATATAAATGGTTTAGAAAAATTATTTGCGGATTTAGAATGTGAATTGATAGTTAAAGAGAAAAAAAAAAAGATTTTATGCCTCGATAGTCGAAACCACACCATTATAAACTTGATATGACTTTGATTTAGAGAATTAAAGAAAATAGGAATTTGTTGGCAGTGGCACTTTGATCTACGATCGCGTCGACTAGGAATTTAGTCAATTTACTAGTTAAAAGGCTTTGTAATTTATCTCCTTAAAAAGGTTCTATAAAAGATAAAAGATTTTGAGAACGAGAACGGCAAATTCGTAATGCCGAAATGCGAATGCTTACGGCAGGTACAATATACTCCAATTTTCTCGACTCGTCACATAGAAATGGGCCTAACACAAGCCCAATAAAGTATATATCTCAAAACATTTCTGGGCCTACAAATTGTTAACCCAGAGCACCATTTTACCCAAACGTAAAATATTATTTGGAATTGAATGCGTTTTCCTATTATTTCTATCTACATTCTACAGCTCGACGAATCAAAAACTTTGCCTTAAATTTATAAAAATAATCAAATATTTTATTTTATTTTTTTGCAAACGTAAATATAATTTGTTTCAAAAAGAAAATAAAATAAAAAGAAGCATTATTTGTGTTTCATTAAAAGAAAAAAGAAAAAAATCTGGTTCAGTATCGACTTCTAACTTTCTCTTCCATAGTTTCGTTATCTTTTATTTTTTTTGTATCTGGATATTATTTTACACTTGGGATTAGGAGAATCTCTCGTGCTTCTTCTCTCTTCTCTCTACCCATGGCTGCTTTCACTTGTACGTCTCGTCCTCCGATTTCTCTCCGTTCAGATACGAAGATCGTATCCTCACCATCGGCTTCACTCTCTGCTCGACGGATGTTCGCCGTGTTACCGGAATCAGCAGGATTGAGAATCCGTCTTTCTCTCTCTCCGACTTCGTTGACCTCGATTCATCCTAGGGTTTCTCGACTACGAAGAGCCGTCGTCTGTGAAGCTCAGGAAACTACTACTGATAGTATGTTTATATTCCTCTTCCTTATTCGATTTGGTTATTATTCGTTCGTTATTGGTATTAACTAGGCTTGATTCGTACTGGTTGATGGATTTTGATAGTTTCTATGAAATGATTTTGTGTTGTTGATTGATTTGTGTGGGTAAAATTAGAAGTAGAGGGCTCGAATTTGTGTTTTTTTTTGTTGTTGTACGCATTTAGATTATCATTTGTAATAATCTGCTAAAAACTTGTAATTAGTTGGAGATTACTGAATCTGGAAGAAGAGTTTGTTTAGGAGATTATACGTTTGAGAAAATTTCTGCTGAAAATGAGGTTTTTTTGTTAGAGGAACAATTCATGCCTTTTGCGTGAAAACTGAAGGAGGTTGCTTTTGAGGATCTCTTATTTTTGTGGATATTTTATCAGGAAAAATGTATAATTCTCTTACACAATATTTTACTCAAGATATGCTCTTGATTGGATCATACACATTTGGGACAAGAAAATGTTTGAGTTATTTGGCTAATGAGAGAGTAATATGGGGGATTTTGTGCTTTATAGTAAACATGTCTTGATTCTGGGATCTATACCAGCAGATAGCGATTTATGTTATCAATTCAATAGTGTTGATTTTCTAAGATTTTAGTCAGGTTAAGTCATTTCCTAGTGAGATTATCAGGAATGTATGCTAAATTGCTACTCATTGATATGATTGAAGCAATTCAAATTCGTTCATCCGTCTCTTCACTGAACTGTTTTTTTTGCGTCACACAAACTACATTCTTTTTTCCCTTCATTCATCATTCTTTTTTTTGATATACTGTCCCTTTTTCTTTAGAGAAACTTTCACTTCTAGATTACTTTAGTAAAATACAATATCCTCGTATGAGAAAAGGCTCAGCTGACTCTCTGGTTAGCTCATGAAGCATGTTATCCTTCAATCTTGGCTAATTCATTTTGCTCTCTGATTGATTTTTGTTGTTATCAATCCTTGCAGTTTTGATTTTTGTTGTTATCAATCCTTGCAGTTCCAGTGGTCAATGACTCGACATGGGAGTCTCTAGTTCTCAAAGCAGAAGGGCCTGTACTGGTTGACTTTTGGGCACCATGGTGTGGACCTTGCAAGATGATTGACCCGCTGGTGAACGAACTAGCACAACAGTACACTGGGAAGATCAAGTTCTACAAACTAAACACCGATGAATCTCCTACAACCCCAAGTCAGTACGGAGTTAGAAGCATCCCAACAATCATGATCTTTGTCAATGGCCAAAAGAAGGATACAATCATAGGTGCAGTGCCCAAAACCGCACTCACTTCTAGCATTGACAAGTTCTTGTAATGAAATTTCACTGAGTCTTGTAAGGTCTCTATCTCTCTCGTTCTCATTATCTCTGTAAGTCAGCTTTCTTTATAGCTATCTGCTTCTTCTCCTGTATCTTTCTGCAGCACTGAACATCTAGACCTGGATAAATAATATGTCATGTTTTAATGTGATTGTTACCGTTTCTGAGATCAAAGCTCAATCTTGGATTAGACTAATGAAATGAAAGGTTCCACGTGAAAAGAAAAACAAATGGGGAAATCTCTTTTTGGTCATGAGAAAGGTATTAATGAACTTGTTCGGTTCTATAACTTTTTGATGAACTCACGCTAAGGTTTTTATTAACACTTTGTATTAAGTGATACTCTAATTAACGAATGTACGCAAAGGGCCTAAAGGTTAATACATGTTGTAAAGAAAGGTAATTTAAAATTGAAAATGTTATTTTATCTGTTCACGAACAAAAGAGATTCCGTTTGAAATATTTCTTTGATTTTTTACAAGTGGAGAAATTCACCATAGTTTATGTGTTCTCAATTTATGGATAAGGATATGCCAATTACGGACAAAATGAATGAAGCGAAAGTGATAGGTTTTTTTTGGACTGATCCACAGTTCCGGACAAGGTTTTTTTTTTTTTTTTTTAGAATATATAAAAAAATTTGGAATTCTAAGAAAATAATCA
>VBRH01000533.1:105724-126084 GCA_014578085.1 Cardamine resedifolia | reverse complement strand
TTAATTCTAGAAGTAGATTTTAATATCAAGAAGCCTTAACATCTGTGACGCTAATAATATCAGTGTAACCAACTTTCTTGCGAAGCCGGATAGCCAGACCTGCGGCGTCAACTCCTTCTCCGATCACCACCACTTTGTCTTTCTCTTCTCCTTCTAATCCAACAAAAGTCACTCCTGCTCCATTTGTTTTTTATTTTATTAAAACAAAGAAAATTCAAGCGGGATAATCAAACAAATCTAATTTACTACATATATAACATAACCAAATGCCCGTTCGAGAGATATTTCGATTGTGATTGATAATTTACGAAATCGTAATTTATATCTCACATACTAATTGTCACGATTTAAAATTTATTTTGCCGTGTTACCAATAAAAAAATTCTTGTCTAAGTTGAGCTTTAATGGGATATCTTACCAGTGGTTTTGGCTCCGATCTTGAGAGCTTCTGAACGACATTTTTGGCACCTCATATTAACCGACATCAAGATCTTCTGCTCATGAAAATTCCATTATTTTAACGCTAATATATACAATTTTATTTTCTTGAACAAAATAATACTAATATAGCTAGGTTATTCCTAAAACTTTCCGTATGTATTTCACACGTTTTTTTACACGAAATCTTTAGCGTACCTTGGCCATCTATGGAACCTCTTGGGAGAAATTGAAGTTTTTTTTTTTTTTTGCCTTCTGGTTTAAGTGATTATAGATTTACGCGTTAGGGCAAAACACGATAAAAGCACATGTATATAAAGACAACGCATGTCTCATTTTCTTGTGGCACATATTGTTCAACACGCATATACGTATTTGTGGAAATTGCAAGGGAATTTTCTTTGCAACTGCTTCGTAGGTAAGTCCTTATTAATATTATAAATGTTGACGTTAATTTAAAGTGGAAAATATACAATTTCGTAGCTTGACTAATGGACATGAGAGTCATCGGACAGGTCAAATTATTGTAACCTCTTAAGCGGGATAGACTTGGTCATATGCATATCTAAAAGTATGAAATACGACAGTCAGGGACGATCATGAGTTATCTATATTATATAGTAGATAGAAATTTATGTAAAATATTACAAAAATAAATTTTATTTAAAAATTGTGTTTTTTTTTAAATTTTACATATAAAATGTGTTCTAAATTTTTATAAAATTTAATTTAAAATATTTTATATGATATTTTTTATTTTATTTTTAGTTTTATATGATTATTTAAAAAGTTTTAGTTATTTTTGACGGATCCGGATACCTGGGGATATTACCAGATCCGAATCCAGATACCCTAAAATTTTCGGATATCCGATACGTATCCACCCCTAGTTGAGATTTGCGTTGCTTTGAAATAAGATGGAAAGGATTTAGATGTGGTTGGACTCGGGGAAGGTCAGAGAGAGCGAGCACACTAGAAATCTCTACACTCGTCAAACTACACGCTGATAGTCCATGGAACTGTGGTCCTTACATTGTACGTTATTTTTCCGTAGCATTTTTTTTATAAAAGGTAATTTTGCAAATAAATTTGGAATTACAAGGAAAATTTCATCATAAATATTAAATACAATCTTCTTTCTCTTCACACAACACATTTTGATTAGGCACAGAACAAAAAAGCAACAGACATACACACTTTTGTCTTGGTGATCTTTTTGGTTTCAAGCCGAGTCTACTCCTCCTTGTTGCTGTGCAAGGTATCTCTCTCGGCGTTGCTTCTGGTAATTACACAAGATCAACACATTAAACATCAAAATCACACTTTTGTTATCTTATAAAACAAAACTTTTAAAAGAAGATTAAGCTCTATAAGAAGGTCATGAAAAGAGTCACGTTCGCACCCATTCATCGATCACGAGTCCTTCTCCAATTGGCTTTGGACTAATAATACCCTCTGATGCTTTCTTCCGTGCTTCATCTGCCGCATCCGCTTCAGCTAATTGACTCTTCAATTTCTCCATCATCTTTAGAGTGAAAGAGATAAGTAAAATGAACCCAATTAGTTCACAAAAAATGGTGACAAGAAGAAGAAGATGAAAGACTCACGGGGTTAGGGCTTTCGGGATCCAAGAATACCACTCGCATTACTTGCTCCTCAGAGACATGATCTTTTTGCTCCTCAAACTGCAAAAAAAAAACACCACAAGAGCATCCAATATTTCTTAATCCGTGACAAAAGACTCTTTCAGATTCTGACCAGTTACTTCCAATTTAACATACCAGCTCAGGCATATAATCCGTTGGGACTTTCATCTTCAAGCTCATGATTTTAAACTTAACCCCGCTCTTTTGTTCCATTGGCTTTTCATTATTCTCAGGAGGCTCAACAAACTTGAAAACTAACAGGAAATAGAATCAGTCACCGCATAATCCTCGAAGCCAATGCTAGAAATACCCTGAGATCAAGCAGAGTCAAGCAACACATATACAAGAGAAAAATATAGATAGAAGCAAAATACCAGTTGCGATAATTTCTTCCCCAGGAGCAAGAATAGCACCAGCCGGACGCATGAAGCAACTCTTTGGCTCCGTTGTTTGAAACTGAAGAAACCAAAGAGAATCAGCAGATATAAAAAAAACCGATGACAACAACCGTAATCAAAATGTTCTTTTTTATCCAGAACAAACCTTAAAAGCTACATGTGATTTACTCGTATTCTTAATCTTAATGGCGCTCCTGACTTGCTTCCCAGGCTCATCTTCAAACAATGTTCATAAACCATCTCATTACAACTTTCAAAAATTTCGAGCAAGAAACATAAAAAGTGGATCTTCAAATTGACAAGACTCTAAATTTACTCAATGGCTTATACATTTTATACTTTATAGTAGTAACGTATCAATTTTAAGTATTTATTATTATCCAGAAATAAGTCAATAACAAGTCAACATCATCATCTTCAATATCCAATGTCATGATTCCCAAGAATAAGATAAACCAGTTAAGTCAATATCACACTATGATCCAAAAATAAATCCAAATTTCAATACTTTTCAGAAAAAGAAAAAAATAATTGAAAAGTCAAATTCTACTAATTCAATTAAACGAAGAACAAAGTCAATTGTGAGCAGATTCGATGGAGTGTAGTAAGCTCACAAGGGAAGTAAAGTTTGGCCGGAGGATCAAGCTTTAATCGGCGTTTTGTTGGAAGAAGTGATCTCGCGACAGATGACATTGAAGGGATCGTGGCGGCGGATTGATGATGGTTTTGACTCAATCCTTCGACGACAGGAGGTGCGTGATAGCGAAACTGGCGAGATTGATGAATGTAATTTTGATTGGGATGAGAAGATGATGCAGAAGAAGTAGCATTGGAAGAGGAGGAGGAGGAGGTAGCTTGAGCGTTGGAGTTTCGAAAGGGAAGCTTGAATAAGCCCCACCGTCGACCATCGGAATCGGATTTTTCCTCCGTTAAAGCCATCGGAGAATCGGATGCGAGACGGGGAAGGATTAAAGTGGATTTGATTGGTTGGTTTCGCGTCCGGGTTAGTGTTTTTGATTAAGCGAAAGTCGTCGGAAGTGTGGAGAAGGAGAAGGAGAAGAAGTAAAACGCGATGGAAATAGCGTTTACAAACGCGATGGAAATAGCGTTTACAAACGCTGGAATTCGCTTTAACCTTACTTTCAGTAGTATTTATTATTTTTCATTTTATTTGTTATTTAATGTTTTTTTCACACTTATTAAAAAAATAATTTATTTTTTCTGTTTTATCTTTAATTAATATTTATCAAACATATACATTAAAACAAAGAAAAAACTGTAAAATTTATCAAACATCTACATTGAAAACCTAAAACAACAAATAATTTGAAACAAAATTTAAACTCTAAAACTATATTAAAATTACATTTAAATTGAAACATAGCGAAATATATAATCACTATGACGCTATCTAGTATTATCGTTCTTTATATAAAATAATTCGGTTCGATGATAATATTAAAAAAAAAGAACATTAGTAATAAAAGTTAGCAGTAAGAAATGGTAGAAAAATTTTATAGACATTAAAAATTAGTGATAAGCCACAAAATTACTACCTCTTTTCGTTTTCATTGTACCATTTTGGTTAAATTGTTTTATTTTCGGACTCTATTCTTTCCGCTCTTTGATCGGTTATCATTCAAAGCCCAAGATTTTAAGTTGGAGTTTTCTAAAGCCCAACATAACATAGTCAATATTTTGCATGAAGACTATATAGTTCAAATCCATATGAAAAATGAATGTTTATCTTTTTATTTTTCACAATAATGAATACTGATCTTTCAACTAAACTATACAGATTGAATTACTTACGGTATTTGTGTATTATTCTCAAACTTTATTGGCATGTGGGACAATAAGAGAAGAGGTCCAATACATTTTTTTATATCAAAGTCTATATCAAGGAAACGACAATTGTACCAAATACATTTTTTATTAGAAAAAATAAAATTGAGAAACGTTCAGGTTTATTGATTTTGGCATTTCCATGAAAATTTATTGTCTAATTCCATAGACTGATACTTGATTTGATGAAGACAAACCATTTTCTTCATTACTTCTTTTCGATTTATACATAAGCTATACATACACAAAGAACAAAGGAAACTGAAAAAATATTCACAGAGAAAAGAAAATCAAAATCAAACCACAAACAGAAATGTTTTGATTTCGTTTTCTTGTTTTCTTATCAACAAATCTAACAAGATCCCCAACAGCTCAGAAACATGACAGTCCGTAGTGATTCCTCCGCTTGCCTCAGCCTCTCGCTCGCCGCCGCACTAAACCGGTTCGAATCCAGATCGCTTTTGAAACTCCTAACGGATGACGACGCGACTGAACTCTGCTGCGACGCGGTATTAGCAGAGGCCGATTCTTTGACGGCAGATCGGAAAGTCGTCGTATCTCCGCCGCTACTTCCGGTGACACACTTATCCTTCATCAACTTACCGGAAAACTGACTAATCACTCTGTTCATCTGCTACAAGAATATTAATCTATTATGGCTTTTCAGATTCTCAAGGGAGAGATTTCTTTTTGGAAGAGTGATAGATATTTTGTTTATATAGAGGGAGAGTGACTGAGCCAGAGGATTTGGGAGAAACTACCGGCTGAGACGGTAGAAACCGGAGGCTCGACGAATAGTGGGATTGCTATTTTGATAAGTGACTGCCACGTGGCGGTTAAGGAAGGTTCGCGACATGTTGGTGTGTGGATATGATCGAAGGAGGAGGAATGGATTTTTTATGTCTTTTCTTTTTCTTTTAAATCATTTTCATTTATTTAATATCTACATTTGTTTTCCTCTGGATAATAATGAATCATTACCATGTTTGACGAAAAAATTAATTGTGATGTCTTCTTCATTAATCGTTTTCAGATAACGTTTTCTTTTGGTTTTGCTTCACTTTTTGTCTATTAGAATTTGACCAAGGTTTTATTTTTATTTTTTCAATCAATATCTTACATGGTTGAAAATGCCTTTGGATTTGTGGTAAAGTGGCACTTGGTTGTTTTCCCTCCCTATCACTACCTGTACCGGTTTAAAATTTGATCCATTAATGTTATAGGTTACTACGTGAAAATAAATTACAGATATGATAATGAGCAAAGTATAAATGTTAAAACCTTGATTCATCGCTTCCTCCGATGTCCTCTAAGTTTTTCCCAATGATCTAGTAATGATTCAAAGCTAAGATTTTGAATCTGAAACAGATTGAATGAAAGGAATTCATAATGAAACAAATTCAAATTGAACTCAGAAAAATCTAATTCATGAACTTGAAAAGACCGAGATCGTGTCTGCGAAAAAGAGAACCGAGATTCTTGTTTCAAGAGCATGCATGTTCGTGTTTGTGCAATGGCTTGGAGGAAGAACATCATGAAAATTGAAAAACACCGTAATAATAACATGACTGTTTTTAAACCCGATTCTGCATAAAACCAGGCCTAAACCAGCACTGAAATCTCAAGACAACAAAAAAACAAAGCTACGAGCCTAAATTTTTGTGTTAGGGCCGGGCCAGCCCATATTAATAGATCAGTTTATATCAGTGATTTTCATTTTATTAAAAAAAGACAAAAGCCTGTTTATCATTATCTTGTTCACTTGGTTGATAACGAAGCTGGAACGCTCATTTACTAAAGACAAACCGGTTTAATTTTCCCGGTTTACCTTCCGCCGTAGATATGCACATTCTCGACACCGGAGCTCGATTCTCCGCCGTTAGATTCTCACCGGTTTTCAATCCTTCCCCTACTCCTCTCCGCAGACAATACTTCATCGTAAGGTCTCTCCTCTCTTCTACCTCAATTAGATATCTCCATCTTCTACTTCTCCTCTCTGTAACATATCTCATCGTTTTTGATTTTGTATCTCAGAGCTAATCTTCCGTTTCCAAAGCATCAAGCTAAGTATCATAAAGAGCTCGAGACCGCCATTGATGCTGTTGATAGAGCTTGTCGTCTCTGTGTCGATGTAGGTTCAATTTTCACCTCCGTTGTTTCTCAATTGCAGATTGGTTTCCATTAAAGTTTGGTTTTTTTGACAAATTCTTAAGGTCAAAAGATCGCTTTTTTCTTCTAAAGAGAAGATTGTTGAGAAGAATGATCAAACTCCAGTTACAATTGCTGATTTTGGAGTGCAAGCTTTAATCAGCTTGGGTTAGTAAAATTGAGTCAACTAGTTTATAGGCTTTTCTTGATTTGTGCTGAAGAACTCCTTTTCTTCTCAAATTTCCTTATCTTTTGTTTATTTGTGATTGTAGAGCTTTCGAAACTGTTTCCTTCAATACCTTTGGTGGCTGAAGAAGACTCTCATTTCGTGCGTGCTAATAACCTTGTAAGCTCTGTGGTAAGTGAAGTCAAATCAAAAGCAAGCATTGGAGAGAATCAGTTGTCTGATTCTGATGTTCTTGAAGCAATTGACAGAGGTGGAAAAGATGCTTACACGTTTTGCAACAAACCAGCTACTTATTGGGTATGTTACATTTTTAGCATAATATATGAAAGTTTCTGTAAGTTTCCATTTGTTGCAGTCTTACATATCATCTTCTAGCCATTAGCTCAACTCTGCGACCCGTTAATCTTAATATATAAAATATTTTACTATCCACAGTAGGTTGCCATTGTGAAGTTTTTGAATCTTGGAATGTCAGATTTGAAAAATGAGAAATGGATAATAATTGATTTTGTGTCCTTTGAAACGGAAGAAATGGCACAAATCTTTTGTGTTTAGATGATATGATACTTTTCAATATACTATTTCGTGATGATATGGTCCATTGATTTTCTTGCAGGTTTTGGATCCAATTGATGGCACAAGGGGGTTTCTTAAAGGAGATGAGGCTTTATATGTGGTATGTCTCTTAACCATGTGATTCTCATTTCCTTTCTGTGTCGTAAAATAGTTCCTATGAGAGTTGCTGAAACTATGAACCAGGAACAAGATAAAAGATTTTTACATGCATATGTATGAGTTGGATATGAGGTTTCATGTTTTTTTAATTCTGTTTCTGATATTCTCTTTCATCGTCATAATTTCATATGCATAAATCTCAGGTAGGACTGGCCCTTGTTGTAGATAATGAAATTGTGCTAGGGGTCATGGGCTGTCCAAACTGGCCAGGAGATGTTTCAGATGGATCCACGGGAACCCTTATGCTCTCGCATATTGGCTGTGGAACGTGGGCCAAGACGTTACAAAATGTCTCTGGCAAAGTATCAGGTGATTGGACTAGGTGCTTTGTTGATCCTTGTACTTTAGTGAACAAAGCAAGGTTTTGTATACCAGAGAGCCAAACCTGGGAATCACTTCCTCTCTCTGGTTTGTTCGGCGCAAGAATAGATTCAGATGACTTACAACATAAAGAGATCGTTCTTTTGCCCACATGTTGTGGAAGGTATTTACTTACTATCTCTCTACTAAAGCACACTATTGTTCTTCAAAACTGTCCATCAAGAAGTAGTAGTGATCAGTTATACCTCTTTAAAGCTGAAACTATCACTTTATAATATAATCTATGATTTTTAGGAAAATTATAAAATTTCTACTCAGATCAGTTTCTTTATCTGTGTATACAGTTTGTGTAAGTATTTGATGGTAGCTTCTGGTAGAGCATCGGTTTTCTTTCTCCGAGCCAAAACTCAGGGAACGATAAAGGTATTTGATCTGGATCTACGCACAACAAGGTCTTTTTAATTTTGTTATATATCCAAAAGTTTCTCCTCTCAAGAGATTGTCTTAAACATGTGTAGTCTTGGGATCATGCTGTTGGGATCATCTGTGTTCATGAAGCTGGAGGAAAGGTAGGTGTAATCTCTTTTACATCGTCTCAAAGCCATTCTTGTTACCAAAATCATTTCATCGAAAAGAGTCTTAAATATCGACTGATAACAACATGGTTTGCTTTGGTCTTTGCTTTATGAACTTAGGAATCTAACAAAGCCCTAATAAAAGAAGAAACTGTTTTTCATTCTGAGATCAGATACTTGTGTCTGTTCCGCGGTCTAAGTTTCTTGAGATATCGTCTCTCTGTCTCCTCAGGTAACAGATTGGGAAGGAGATGAAATCAATTTGGAGGAAGATCAATCAGAAAGGAGGCTCATTTTTCCGGCGGGTGGAATTGTAGTTAGCAACGGAAGTTTACATAATCAGATTCTTGAGAAGATCTCTTCTGCTTCACCAACTCTTTAAACTATGAATATATATATATATATATATATATATACACTAAGCATAATTATGATTCTAAGATCATTATTACACAGAATTTTCATATTGTCACTAGACACATGTTCATCACTTCAAATCAGTCGCTATTATTTTTCTACTTTGGAGTTTGTTTTGTCAAATCTGTCATAGAAATTATTGAAAGTATTATATAATTGATATTTTTTTGCTGAATTACTATCGTGATTGTAAATTATTATTATTATTTCTCATATTATTTAGCTTCTTATAACTACTTCTCTTTATAAATTCAATATTGTTGGAGTTCTGTGTTTTTTTTTCTTTTAACATCATTGAAATTCTCGTTTTTATAATTAAAATTTGTAGAAACAATATTTTGGATTATATATTATAGAATGAAACTTTTAGACTTTGCGTGGTGAAAATACAAGAATTGTTTTTTTTTGTTACCGCTAAATCACTAATACCTCTAACAACATCTAAAAAGATACGGGATAAACACGCAAGAAACACTTTGGAATACCATAATTTATCCAGATAACATTTCTTGATTATCTATTTTGTAACTTATCTCTTATCCATACAACAATAGTTGACAACTTGACATAAATCATAAATGTATTTGAATCTAGATGATAAACTTGTTGAAATTTTAGGAAACCTTAAAAATGTTTTTTTATAAAATTATATATATAACTAACTGTCTAACACCCGAAAAAATTAACATGAAATAGAAGAAATCTGAGTGAATGGAATAGACAAACTTAATCAAGATGAATTCCACGTTTCCCACATGCTTTCTTTTGAAAACAAATTAATTCTTATAGTTTCCCAAAATAATATATATATATAGTCGGCCACTCACTACAAGAAAAGTACTCTGAAACCGACGACCAATTCTGACCAAAGAAGGTGGTCAGAATTTTTCCAACAAAAATTCAACCGTTTTCCGACGAAAGGTAGGTTGGTCGGAAAACGGTCGGAAATTTCCGACCAAAAAACTATCGTCGGAATTTGGTCGGGATAAATAGTCGGAATTGGGTCGGTAGTGTGTCGGAAAAAGGGAACAAGAACCGGAGTGAATTTTTCGACCAAAGTTAGTCGGATTTTGGTAGGAAAATGCAAGATAAACGGTCCGGCACCTAAGTCGGAGATGCATAGGAATAACAAACCGACGAAAATTCCGACTAATTTCCGACCACCGTTAGTCAGAAATTGGTCGGAATTTTTTCCGACTAGTTTCCGACCACCGATTGTCGGAAATTGGTTAGAAAAAAAATTCGGAGACTAATTTAGTCGGAAATTTGTCGGAAATCCCGCAACGGTAACTTAAAATAGTCGGAAATTCGTCGGAAAGTCCTTCGCGGAATTTCCAACCAAATTTCGTCTAACAATATACCTATAAAATCCATATTCGTCGGAATTTAGTTGGAATTTTTCCGACCGTTTTACGACCACTTTCCGACGACTTTCCGACCAAAATTTTATTTCCGACTCTCATTTTCCGACTAACCACGTTTCGTCGGAATGTCGTCGGAATTCGAAGATTCCGACGAGATTCCGACGAGATTCCGACCATTACCACCGTCGGAATCCGTGATGTTTCTTGTATATATTGTATAGCTATGTTACCTCTTTGTTTGCATCTACGTGTGAGAAATACACCAAGTTTAGAATTCATCATATTTTTTCTTGATAAAAAATTTTACATATAGAATCTGCCATATAAATTGTTGTATAGTTTTGGGCACTTAGGGTTTTCAAAATTTTGGATCTAATGAATGAAATGTTCAGAATTAAGATATTCACTTTTTCTAGTAATTTCTCCAAGGGATATGAATGAATGTCGTTGTCTTTCCACTAAATTCTAAATCATTATTTTAGTATTATTAGCATCACCTCTATTATCAAACGAACCTCCAAGAATGGAAACCAACTAAGTTTGGTAAATCAAATGTATATCATATAGATAGATAATAGATACTATACTAATTAATAATAAATATAACGTGGACGTAAATTATTTAAGTGGCACATCAACTCCACAACCATTCCGATATCGTGTCGCATTTTACAGTTTTGTATACATATACATATGTGTGTGGACTTTTGGTCTTTGTTTTCACCTCTCAACTATTTAGGATTCAATGAGCTTCGTTTCTGACGTAACAAAAATATGGAATAATACGACGATATCTCTACGTGACTCTATTTTATTTTATAACATATAGTAATCAATCATATTATATATAAGAAAATTAGGTACGTACGCATATGTGTGTGTGTGTGGCTGCATACTATTGCTGCCTAACTCTTTTGTCCATGTGGGCTGTGGCTTCATATTACAGCGAGTAATGACTTCGTTAAAACAATTTAGTATAATTAATTACTGGAAAAGACCAATATTTAGTTGATATATATAGAGTAATAGAGAGCGAAAGTTGATTAGAGATATATCACAAACTTGATGCAAAATATAAGAACTCGAGCATGTTTCTACAAAATTCGATTTAAATGTGTGAAAACCATCTGTTTCCGTACTGAGTTTGTAATTGCATGTGTATATAATAAATTTATAAAAATGCTCAAACATTATTAACAAATAAGATTTGGTCAACGTAACACGTAGACGTAGGCTAACTCTTTGTGGCAAATTCATGCGCAAGCAAAGCCTCTAGATTTTAGACACGTTACTACCCTAATCTATATCACTAGCTACCTTCTAATCTATTTTAGTTATTTATTCCTTCAATTTTTTATTTGGTAAAGTAATATAATTTTATTCTCCCTTTTTTTATAAAATAATTTACTTGTTCATTCACATAATTTCGCACTTTGTGAAGTTCTAATTTGTCATAAGACCCGACAGATTCTTCAATCGTAAGGAACTAGACATTAACATATTATACTTAAGTTTAGTTATAGTATAATAACATAAATGTGACAGTGATTCGATCATTATTTCTTTCAGTCCTAATAAATTAATCAGAAATCTAATCTTCCTTCCTGATTATTTGAACATTTTGTCGATAAATTAACTATATTTTATCCCTATCATGTGTTTATATTACTTGGATGCTTTTGTTTGTTGGAATATTCGAAATAATTTTTTTTGCCTGAAATTGTGCACAAGGCCATATCCGCCAATAATATAGATTCCAAACTTTAAATCCATTTGTAATTCATTAATTATACATAGTTTGTTCTAGAGTTGTAGCTACTTAAGAATTCAAATAATTAGGAGTGGTTCATATCCTAAAAGTCTAAAACTAAGAGTTATAAACGTTTTTTTTTCTGTATGTGTTTGCAAAAACATTTTTTTTTACCACAAGAAGAGAGCCTCCCCCTATGCTGCGTGGTAATGGAATCGAAATCGAATCCGACAGCATTAAAACAACAAATATCTAATTAGCAGAGTTGAGCATGAATGGATTAGGTACATTTGCATTCTTAGTTTTGGTTATAATTTCGATGGTCGAATATTTTTTGAAAGAAATGCTCAACTTTCTAGATTTATTTCACATTGATTTGATTATATGCAACATATAAAGTGTCAAAACTCGAAAGGAAGACGAGTCGCATATAACTCGTGGGTCGGACAAGAGGGATATAATCGATCTGACGTCACGCCATACAAAATGTACCAATCAATTTTCTTGTCACTTTTATAGTATTTACTTCAAAATGTCTAATTAGCCACCCAATGAGGAAGAAGATAGATAACTCAAAATCCAAAATTGTAGTTGGAATTTGGGAGCCTCATAAATTCACAATCAGGTATTCAAAATATCACGTAGAAAAAGCTAATAGGTCCAAAAGATTGGTCTTCATTTTTTTCCTGGAAAAAGTTTGATGGGATAGAGAGGAACAGCTAGATATGGAGTGTATATATATATATATATTATATATCAAACTCATGAATTTATTGGTGGATAATGTGTTATTAGAAAATAATTGAAAATTTGTAATTATAATTTACGAGTGTTCTGGTAGGGAAAATTCTGCAAATGGTTAAAATGAATATGAGTTGATTGGGTTATGGGAGCTCCAGAGAGAAAATGCATTATATGTCCATTTGGGGTTGTTCGAGAAGGCTGAGTCGATTATTGGCCTCAAATTTTAATTTGTTTACCGGGGCGTTCGACCCATCACATATTATTAGGCTTCCTTTGAAACATGTTTGACCAAAAACGGTAATAACGTATTGCGAAATTTTTTTAAAATGAATGTAAAATTATATACATCAAAATCTTTTCGGTATATCTAGTTGAAAAGAGTTTTAAAAGAATTTTTACTTCTTAATGCTTAAAGTTTAGTAGCAAACTAAGTTATTAAGATATTACTGTATCTATTATCTCCCGATGAACACAACAAGCTAAATCAATTTCTAACATTTTTGTCGATGAGCTTTTCATAGATTAGGAGACTAAATATTACAAGACTAAATAAATAAATAAATGTTTACCAAAAAATTATATTAACTTTATGATTCTAGTTAATAAATTAAAACCTTATGATTTCAACCCATTTCTATAAGTTCCTATAAAAGGTTGTAATCATGTAAATTATTAAAATTATTTATTAAAAAAAAACAGTTTCTTCAGAAGTAAGTATATGAAAACAACTTTTCTTGGTTCTTTCTTTTCAAATCTAAAGTATTTTTGCAGTAAAAAAAGATCCTCCTTGCATTTATATATTAGTGTTAGAGTTTATGTATTTACTTATAAATTGACAAAAGGTACCTATTCCATAATAAAAGAATTTAAAACTTTCATCTCCACAATACACATATAAATTGTGGTTTCATAAAAAAAAAAAAACTTACTATAGAAATTATTATTAAAACAAAAACACTTTACAAAATTCATTATTACTATATGTTTTTTTTCTATTATAAAAGGGGCAAAAGTCCAAAGGAAATCAAGAAATGAGTTGAAATTTGGAATTGTGAGGAGAGAGACTGAGTACGTGGCATCATAATTTTGGCGACAGCTAATTTGAAAACAGCCTAGAGCTATAGAGAGCGATACTTTTTTTTTTGATTTTTGATTTTTGATTCAGCGGAGAGCGATACTCATCGTCGATGTCCTTGTCCTTTTAGATTGTAAATGCATCGTTAATTATCATATTAATCAATTGATTAGTTAAATATCATCACAAAAGCTAATACACTAATTTATGGGTACAGCATTTCACTACAAACCTCCCCAAAATCACGTGATTCATATCGTACTTACAATTGTCTACGTCTTTATAAACAATATTAAAACACTATTTTTCTATTTTGTATAGAAGTACTCTAATAGACAATAAAATTAAAAATTATGAAGTCCTAATCAATTAAAAATATTTAATGTGAAACATATCCACTCAAAAGTAGGATATTTGCTGGATAAAATCTCCATAGCTAGAATATATATAGAGGAGACGACATTGTTATTTAATAAAATCAACAAGAATGTATAAATGATTTATATACTACCTAAGTTAAGCAAATAAGTTTCTATTACACCAAATTTAAAAGTTTTGTACTCAGTGTCACATTAGATTCACATGCACAGTTATAACTAATATATGAAAGAAATAAAATAACATTCAAACACTAACCGACTGGTGGTAATTTAGAGGCCATCTTTATTAATAGAGTTTTAGTCATAATCATAATTCACTGTTAAGTTGTAGAAATTACCTACAACTTATGCAGCACAAAAAATTATACAATTTATAAGAAAATTTTCTGTTTAAAATATATATATATATATATATTTTCTTCTATATATATATATACAATTATTTTGTTATATATATATATATATATATATATATACAGCCAAATAATCTTTTTTGGAAAACAATTATTTTGAGAAATAAAGGACACGTAGCCCAATCGATGAACAGAGGACGGCACCGAATCAATTTGACTTCACCTTTTTTCCTCTTATCTCTTTCCTATATATACTTCGTACTCCTCTTTAAGGACCCTACGTCTCTCTCTTTCTCTCCCTAGTCTCTGTTTCTTGATTAACCAATCATTGAATTATTTTTTCTTAAAATTGACTCCATTGAGTAATAATTAATCAAAAGGATGGGAAGATCACCATGTTGCGAGAAGAAGAATGGGCTCAAGAAAGGTCCATGGACTCCTGAGGAAGATCAAAAGCTCATTGATTATATCAATAAACATGGTTATGGAAATTGGAGAACTCTTCCCAAAAATGCTGGTTCGTATATGTATTTTCATTATTAATTGCATTCTATCATTAGTTGTTTTTCTAAAGTTTTGCTTTTCTTGTTCTTGAATCTTGATTATAGGGTTACAAAGATGTGGTAAGAGTTGTCGGCTCCGATGGACCAACTATCTCCGACCAGATATTAAGCGTGGACGATTCTCTTTCGAAGAAGAAGAAACCATTATTCAACTTCACAGTATCATGGGAAACAAGTGAGTTTAATTTTCCCATTTTCCGACTAATTTATATTTCTGTCATTACGAAATTTCTCTGATATCTCGTAGATTAGTCTTTGCTTTGGATTATATGACCCCCCAATTATGAAAACAACACTATATTACCTTTCTAATAATGAGTTAATGACGTTACAAACGCTACGAATAGACTAGTGATTTGTTGATTATGAAAAATATCGAAAAAACAAGAAAATACACAGTGCATACCAAGATTCTTACTTTGTTTGGTTTTGTATAGGTGGTCTGCAATTGCGGCTCGTTTGCCAGGAAGAACAGACAACGAGATCAAGAACTACTGGAACACTCACATCAGAAAAAGACTTCTAAAAATGGGAATCGATCCGGTTACACATAGTCCACGTCTTGATCTTCTTGATATCTCTTCCATACTCAACTCATCTCTATACAACTCTTCGCATCATCATCATCAACAATATATGAACATGTCGAGGCTCATGATGGGTGATGGTCTCCATCAGCCATTAGTTAACCCCGAGATACTCAAACTCGCGACCTCTCTCTTTTCAAACCAAAACAACCCCAACACTCACGAGAACCAAACCGAAGTAAACCAATACCAAACCGGTTACAACATGATTGGTAATCAAGAATTACAATCTTGGTTCCCTATTATGGATCAATTCGCAGAAGTCCAAGATCTCATGCCAGTGAAGACCGTCCAAGATTCAGTGCCTTCGTTCCCATCGAACCACGACGATGATTATTTGAGAGCTAACTTCGTATTAGAGCCTTATTACTCCGACTTTGCTTCGGTCTTGACAACACCTTCGAGCCCGACTCCATTAAACTCAAGTTCCACAACTTACATCAATAGTAGCACTTGCAGCACCGAGGATGAAAAAGAGAGTTGTTATTACAGTAATAATATTGCGAGTACTTCTGAAATTCCTGATTATTCGTTTGATTTTAATGGTTTTTTGCAATTCCAAGAAACAAAAAACCATTGGGATAGTGTTATTTGAAGATAATATTGTATTTGTTATTTAGATTTTGTTACATTGATATGTAAGATACTTTAAAAAAATATATATTTAGTAAAGTATATTCGTCAAAGGGAAAGCAACATCCCACCAATAAACAATATATATATAGCTCATAACATTGTTTATAGTTTATACGATGGAGTTACCATTATTGGTATCTACTCTTTTATTGAATATTTCTGGTCGGCTTTTCTTCTACATAAATGCATCGAGATCGTACTAACGATCATATTAAATATGCCTCGATGATATGTAAGGTGCTCAAACTTACCGAAATAGAAAGGATGATAAATGATTGATAATTAAAAAAAATCATTGACTTAGTATGTGTATTTTGGATTGACTTAAGGGTCCATCTTCCCTTTCAAAAAGTTACATAAAAATAAGTAGTTTTAATGAAAATCATTACAGTAAATAAATGAAAAATGCACGATGAACTTACTAATTTGTATTTCAGTGTGTATTTTAATTGATATCAAAGAAAGAAAAAAAACTTTGTACTCCATATCAAAAGGACTTTATCAGAAAAAAAATAATGAGAAGTACACGTGTATGAATCCAATGACCAGAAAGTTTTAGAAAAACCGAAAAAGATTGGCTGGCGCGTGCACGTGAGAAGTACACGTGTCGTTAGCATACGTGCGTGAAACCATTGGGGTCAATCACGGGAAAGTATCTAATGGCCAATCGCCAGCTGTCAAAATAAGCTACACGTAAGCAATATTTTCGAAAAGCGTAAAGAAAAAGAAAAAAACAACGAAGCTCGTTTTTAATTGAATTCACGGTTTGTTATGATCACTTTTCACATGTGGTGTGAGAAGAGCCCATCTAAGAGTGGGGACGCGTGGGACAAAACACGTGTAAACACGAACCGGTGGGTCCTACTTTAGTTTGAACGTCGGCATTTTTTCCGATGAGCTGTTTCTGTTGACCACTTCCGGCCAGTGAGCTTTTCGTTTTTTTTTTTTTTCCAATTGCGGTAAGACAAAAAAAAATTAGATTAATCTATTTACATACTATTTAAGGGTCGGGAAAGATATGGAAATTAGATTTAGTCTAATTAGTCTCATTTGATTGGCACCTGACTGCTCATTGTTGTCATTTCAGTAGTTTGAGATCATTTCTTAATTGTTAATATTTTCTGTCAATCAAATTATCAACCCACAAAGTCTGAACCATTTTAATTAAATATACTTTTGGATATAAAGAAAAACAAAAAACCTACAAAGTCGAGATATGCAAAAGAATTGGGCAGTGTGAATTCATTTGGACTAAACAAAAGGCAAATCTTGTTTTACATGATCCCAAAAGTTGTTTTCATTTTCCGTCCCATACAAAGAACACGTTTTGTCCTCGATGTACACTTGTGTTGTGTTTTTTTGCGACCAAGACTTTCATTATTGGAGTTTCTTATAAATCACTTTGCCAAAATTAATTCAAACACCAAGTCGTCGTTTATATACGGCTGTATTTTACCAAGGATCTATCATTATATAAAAACAATTTAACAATCTATTATAGATATTTGTTTGATTTAATGGATCAGATTAGAATGGACAAACTTAACAAGACTAAAAAATAGAGATTATGAGCACACACAAGAAGTAACGAGATTAGACAATATACCTACATCCTCTAAACATGTACTAAATGTATTTACACAATCTTACAACAAAATCCTACCTAATTGGATTTACTTGACACTAAGACATTTTTTAGTTCATAATTAAATCTAATCTAGTTACACATTGTCTGGAATTATACAACTTATACAACACTAAGTTATCTCTTAGCTCGATACCAACCATACACAGTCTAGAACAACCAGACATGTGTTCCAACAAGTCATTTGACTTGCTAGATGAGACCGAAATAATATAAACGTTTTTCTCTTTTTGTTTTTGGCTAATCCTAGCTACACCTACCTCTCTTGTATATATATCACCCTAGATTTAACTTAGTTACATAAAGAAAAATATTCATTTTTAAATAAAAGAAATACATCTTCTCCAAAAATACATTCAGAATCATGTTTCTTCTGATATAAACTCTCTAAATATCTTTTTAATACTACCTTGAGCTCTATGAGCTACATCAACCTAAACCGACTAGTCTCGATCATGTTCCAATAAGTTATTTCTTGTCCAACAATGTCTGCACTTTCATAAACTTACATTTTCTAAAATGCTAACGAGTGTTATCGTTTGTAAGAATTTGAAAGAAAAGTCTACAAATTTCTTTTAGAAAGTTTGAAGGAAAAATCTACAAATTTTTGTACATACATTATAAACCTTTTAACCAATAAATGATTGATGATCTATTGGACTTAATCTCACTTCCATAATTTGACCATTGGTTAACATCACTTTATTTGGATGCTTACCAAATGACTAGTGCAATTATCTATTGATTTTCTAGTCCACGAGAATCTAAAGTTTCCCTAGATGATCAAGTGACTTACCAATAAGAAGAATTCACAAGTAAGATATTATAAAACTTTTGGAATCAATTTAATGTAGCCAAGACCGAAAGTAGACTTTATAGATATGTTTGATTTATAAATAAGGAAAGAAGCTTCTATGATCACATGGCGTTACTAGTGTGGTCCGAACGGTACGTCATTACACGTCATAGTGAGCTATCACACTTTTTAGAGGGTAATTGGTAAAATAACTATGAAACATAAAATAATTAACAAAAATAACTATGAATCCACCGTTATTTTTTTCTTTTCTTAATCACAATTATTTTTATATCTTTCTTGTATTTTACTTTTAATTTTTACTATTTTTAATTTAACATGCTATTTCTTTTACATACTATTGTTCTAAAACACATTATTATTTCTATTTAGACTTCAATTTTCAAATAAAACACTATTATTTGCATATACCATGTTATTTTTACATAATTCATGATGTCGTTTAAATTATTTTGATTTATCTTTTTCTATTTCACCAGATTTGTTTTTTTTTTGGAAAAATTTTATTCTATTTTATCCAAAATTTTATGTTATTTTATATTGTGACGCGAAATTTTTATTTATTCTACTCATTTGTCTATACATGATGCTTACTATTTTTAACCCACAGTCCCACACTATCTATCTAGTTCTATTTACCAATTGCCTCATGACATTTTTTATTTTTCATACCTTCACATAATAAGTTTTAGGTTGAGAGTCGAAGTGGACTTGCTACTTCCTCATGTCCATAGGAGGGCCCATGTCAATAGTTACTACTATCTATCTAGTTCTATTTACCAATTGCCTCATGACATTTTTTATTTTTCACACCTTCACATAATAAGTTTCTTAAATAAAATCTAGATATAAACTACTCTGCAAATAAACCCCATTTTAAATTATTTTTGGATATATTGGTATAGAGAAAAAAAGTTAAAAAACTCAGAACGAAACCCCATTAAAACTCATTGTTAATTAGCAGTAACTGCACGTTAAACTCTATTAACGCTGAATCTAAAAAGGCTTGGTTAATTTAAAGTTAAGGTTTATTCATTTAGTGAAATAGGTGGAGTTGTTTTAGTCAAATCGGAGGGGTTGGGATGAATAGATGGGATGCATAACCGGATATGCTAAAATGAAAATAAAAATATGCTAAAATTCATTTTCTTTTTCTCTATTGGTATGGAGTATATAGCATAATCATTAGTGACCATGTAATTTCTTGGTTTATCTTTCGATTTAATTAGTCAATATATGCTTCTATAGTTCTATAACTTCTATTGCTTTTAGTTTCTGCTCAACGTCATAACTTTTAGGAAGACATAAGCGATATATATATGAAATTTTCATTTTTTTTTAACATCAAAATCACCATATTCGATTGAAGTAGCACAAACCTAATCAAAATTGAATTTCACTACTTCAAAAATTCTACAATTTTACAAAAACAACAGACCTAAACCAGCTTAGAATAGAAACTGAGCCAAAATGGTATAAATAAAATCGTATAAACCGAATATCTATTATTAGGAGTGGACACAGATCGGATATCCGATAATTTTAGGGTATCAGGATCCAAAAAATAAATATCCGGATTCAGCAATATCTGCATATATCTGGATCCGCAAAAAATAGCTAAAAATCATAAAATATTGATATAAAATTATTAAAAATGAATAAAAATAAAAATTAATAGAAAATATCATATAAAATATTTCCAATTAATTTTTATAAACCTTTTAGAATACATTTAC
>VBRH01000533.1:56662-91810 GCA_014578085.1 Cardamine resedifolia | reverse complement strand
TATATATATATATATATATATACTTTTTTTAATGCAAATACAAATACAAATTAAACAACAATATTTACGTTTGAAACAACTAAAATCATATTCTCCTTTCATTTGCCTTCCGTGTCTACTACTTCTTTAAAATGAAAACTATGCAAGTATCATGTTTGCCTTTAAGTAAACCCCACACGAAAATAAACAACCAAATCCATAATCTCTATTTAGGAAAGGGTTAAAATAGATTACCTTGTAGCCTGTAGGAGCTGTGGTGAGAATGCAAACACTGAGATGTCCATTAGTTAATCCCAAAACAGAAATTAGCATAATCATCCATCCTTGATCACCATATTTCGCAGTGAAATAGAACGCTGGAATGAGCAAAAAGCGCGACAAAACCGCAACTGTGAGTCCTTTTCTATTCTTGATCTTGAGCCTCTTCACCAGCGGTGTGTACCTTCCGACCAAATCCCAACAATTGTACATCGCTACTAGAACAAGCGCATACCAATCGCCTAGCCCGTGTTTTCCCGTGTTCTCGTATAAAAACCCAGGAACGATAGATAATGTCAAAACGTAGAGGAGGAATATATTCACTGCATAGTCTATGTTTTGAAGCAACAAGTCTTTGTTGTTTAGCCTTTGGTTCTTGGAATCATCATCAATCTGCATAGAAGAATCAAGAAGCTGAAATTTATTTAAGAGTCTTCTCAGTGTTTGCATTCTGACACATTTATTAATTTCCGTCTTACAAAATTATCAAGAAATGAAAAATCTTAAGGTAAACGGAAATCGAGAAATCGAATGGTTTTTGATTCTAACACATTTATTAAAGAGAAATATATTCTTGAGGAATCTTATTATCTGAGGATTGTGAAGTTACCAATTCTGATTGTTTTTGAATACCAGCAGCAGCAAGATCAGCAATAACGGTCTTGGATCCTTCATTAGCGGCTTTACTTCGGTAATACTTAACGATGGGAAGTTTCGGGAACACATAAGCGTATAGCAACACGCATAGTAACTCTATAAATGTTGCGATTGCTAAGAATATCACTGTGGAAAGAAAAAGAAAAAGAAATAGTAAAGCAAGGATATGAAGTTCTTAAACACTTTGAAGCTATGGAAAATCAGGTTTGACATTTTCAAGAAAATTGAAACTCACTTGCTCCTTTTCGTAGACCATCATGTGATTTCTCGAATGCTGCTTTAGTTGTTAGCCTAAGTGCTGATGTTAGAGCACCGGCTACAGCCAGACCGGCCATAAATGACTAGAGAGAAACAAGAAGATATGTAATCTAAACCGGTTTATCCAAACCGAGATATCTCTAATTTGTAAAATGTACAAAACCTGGATGAGTTCAGGGCACATCAACGATAAGTCTCCAATCATTCCTCCTCGTACAGTGGCGTCCGCAAGGCCAAACAAAGCAACGATTGCGCATAAACCAATGTAAGGTACGATCCCACCATGTCCTTTTGTTGCCAAATCCAACTGTTTAAAGTGTTTAAAGTCAAAGTCCATAACCAGAATCCGGTTTCTAAAGATTTATGTGAGATTAGACTTGAACTTACGACAATGAGCAAGAATGTGGATGTTGTAGATAGAAAGTAACCGATCAGGATACGTTTTCGGGTATTGATTTTTGATTCACGGTATGCGAAAATCGTGATTGCTCCAAGCGCAAAAGGTTGGTATACAACTGTAAGTACCCTTGACGGATGGTAATACTATGGAGCCAAGAAACATAAAGAATCCAACTTTAATTATATAACCAATACATCAAAATTCAAAAACCAAATTTGAATCTGAGAATCAACCAAACCGGGAAAACTTGGTAGTAATAATCTTCAATTGTGAGTATACTGTTCCAAGACATGACAGTTCCAATTCCAAGAATACAGCAAACAACCATTGCTTGATACTTCCCCTGTTTTTTTTTTTTCTTAAATGGAGACATAAAGAACAATTTGAGGAAATAAAAATTGAAAGAGTTTAGATCTGATTTTGTGGAAACTAACCTGAAGCTTTTCAGGAGCTTGCTTCTCGTACCTATCCACCATTGTTACTCTTCTCAACTAGTTTAGAGACAACTAATTATCAATGTTTTTATACTCGACCCGGACTACCTTACGGGTCACCGGATTACCGGGTCGACCGCAAATTAATCCGGATTAACCGCATATCAATAAATTATATATATATATATATTTGTATAAATATAAAATAAAATTATTTATACAATATATAAGAAAATATAATATATAACAATAATAATAAAATATTTAAATCGAAAGTAAACAGAAAAATAACATAAAATAGTAAAAAATAATCAATAACAAAAAAACATAATAACATTGAAGGTAAATTATTTATAATACAATATCATCTATTGTTAAAATACAAAAATATTATATTAATTATGTTGATCATAAGAAAAAAAACTACAAAATATATAAAACATTTTATTATTATACAATATGAATGTTCACAATAAAAAAAAATTAGAAACACTAATTATTTTGTTTGGATTGAGTCGGGAAAAATAAAAAGAGTAATCTTATATACACTTAATTTTTTTTTTTGAAAAAATTATATAAATAATGATAAAATATTATAATATTCCCAAAATCAGACATTTTATTTGAAAAAGGTTTAAAAGTAAAAAAAAGAATTAAAATGTTAAAAAAAAATTTGATCCGTCACCCGGCCGGTTCATCAGGTCCCGGGTTAATGGCGATTTTTTCTGGATTTTCCCGATTTTATCATTGGCGGATTTAGCACTATATCCAGAACGGAGTGATGTCCGGGTCCCGGATTAACTGGTCGGACCGGCCGGATCGGTCCGGACGTGAAAACATAGCTAATTATATAAACATAATAAGATTAGTGAATGAATATATATAGAGCACTTTATTTTATCGAAGAAAAGATGTGGCTATTTACTTTAGCATATGCGATTTTGTAGAGTCAACGTCTTTGTTGATTTATTTAATTTATGAGCAAAGCTTTGAAGTTTGACAAATTTGTTATAGTGTTAGAATAAGACTCAGAAGTGTTAGAATGATAAGACCTAGAAATTTTAGAAGGTTAGATAAAGACTCAGAAGTGAGAAGTTTTATAATGTCACGTCGTTAATAAGATGTTTATGGTCGATTTTGATTTGGAAACTTATTATTATAAATTTTCAAAAAAAAAAAACTTATTATTATGATAAAGGACAAAAAAAAGTTAGAGCGAAAACATAAGTGTTCAAAGTTTGAAAGCTTTCAAAGTTTATAGGTTTTGGAAGGCAGTTTTTAACGGATGTGAGAAAAAAAAAAAACACCATAAATTTACGCGGTTTACTAATTGAGTGTTGATGACGACCACATACATATGAGACATAATTATTAGGGAGACATCATATGAAAAATGCAACGGAGAAAGGAGAAAACAGTATATATATTAACTTGAATTCAACTTTAAACCTAATAATTATCCTAATCTCCATCGAAGTTTATTTTTTTTTTAACGGCAAAAACGAAATTTTCATTAAGTTTTCACGATGCCGTTTTCCTCGGGAAAAAACCAATTCAGAGTTTGAGAGCTTACATGGGTAAATAAGATACCAGGTGCTCGCGAGCCTTCTTAGCAACAAGATCGGCACAAACATTTAAAAAACGAGGAATAAAAGAAATAGCAAAAAACTTGAAAGAGAGTTTAAGATAAAAAAAAAATTTCTAACTCCGATGCATAAGAAGGCCAAAGATCCGATGAATCCACTATCTGAATAAGCTCCTTGCAATCTGTTTGGAAGACTACATCAAGAATGTGAAGATTTTTCAAGCATCTCATCATCCAAATAAAGGAATCCAATTCCGCGTTTAAAGGTGATAAAGATCGATCAAACCTATGTTAACTAGGATATCATTTGTGCTCACGATCCAACCGTGGCCACTGTATTTGTCCTTAGCTGTCCATGATCCATCAAATTGGCACACATATAACTGAATAAGCTCCAGGTGGCGTGATCACTTCATTAATACCTAACATTCGTATATTAGCAAGTCTGAAAGCTTCAGCCTCTTGAAGAGCACTACTCAGGGTAACATCCGGTGCAATGTTCTTGTTTTCAAATACCTTGAGGTTCGTGCCTTCCATATAAACCAAAGCACCCATGGAATTGCTATGATCGCCTTATCGTTTTCACCCATCTCCTTAGCTCTCCACATGAGAAAATCAATATTTGAGAATATCAATTCTAATGGAAAAATACTTGGTGCAGAAGGAATAAGAGATAAAGCCCAAATTTGTTTTGCTGGGGACACTCGAAGAAAATAATCAAAATAAAATACCCAAAATCTTAAAATATATATATAATTAAAATGCTAGATTAGGATTTTAAAATAAATTTGATATATTATAAAAAATAATAATAAAGCAACTTTATATATCATTTTTATATAAAATCAGATAATATACGTAAAATATATATTTTCGACCATAAAATCACGAAATTCGAATACGGATACTATCAATATTTTATTTGTCGGATCGGATTCTGAATCATATCTTGGATTCTATATAATAATTCGACTCATACTTATAACTATTCCCACTCCTAAAACAAGTTCTTATGTAATTTATTTTTGAAAAATGGTAAGAATTGAAAATAAGATCTAGATGTGCCATAATTTGGTTATGTATATCATTGTGAAAAATAGTATAATAGATTATATATATCACTTGTCATATCCAGAAAACAAATAAAACCTTACTAACTGCAAGGCCATGAAAAATTATCCCATTCTTCCCTGGTCAATCTCTTCTTTTCGTTAGTATTATTTTAGTCGAACTTAAACGTCATCCAAAGTTGAAAGAAAATCGACCTGCTGGGACATTTTTTTTGTTTAACAATAAATTTACAGGGACTTCAAATTAATTATTATGAAAATCATGATTAGTACTAATAGAATTTTATCGCCCATCGTATTAACCAACTCAGCTCCATGTCATATACTACGAACTCCTGATTATATTGTTTTCTGGTGTTAGATTAATTAAATAAATATAAAGTCAATAATTTTGTTTAAATAAATATAAAGTCAGTAATTTTAATTAAATACTATTTTTTTTGTGGCAACGTCAGAAAATTTGTTGAAGATCGATAATATATAATACGTACTATTTGTTTGGTTAATAAATATGTACGTTTTTAATTATATGCTAATTTTAATCGTTCAAATTCTCACAATATTTTTATCATTTAAAAAAAAAAAAACTCACAATATTTCATGGAGTCAATGCATATTGTGAATGAGTAGGAGCATCTAATTTTTGGCTGATGGCTATTTGACGGCTGCGATGCGTCTGTCATATAGAACAGAATAACTACCAGCAGTTTCAAAGACCGCTATTATCTTAACTATATATATATATATATATATATGGATATATATTTTTGTCAAAATAACTATTTCCTTATTATTTTATAATTTATATAAAGAAACATATATGTAGATAATAGATAAAATCTCATAAAAAACTTTTAAATAATGACCACTTCTACTTTAAACTTTTAAAGTTTTGCATTACCACTTTAAACCTTTAAAGAGACATTTTTGTTATTTAAACCTTCAAAGTGGCAATTCGGTTCAAACCGACAATTCGAATCATGAAATAGTTAACTTCATTGATGGAATAGTTAACTCCGTTGCAAAAATAACTCGTGTTTGGACTTCTAAAAATCTTTGGAGAATGTTATATGCATGTCAAAGACGTAAAATTGGAAACGAGTATGAGTTTTTCAAGTTTTTGATTGGTTTGATGTTAAGAAATCACATGGGAGTTAACTTTTTTATCAACAAAATTAAATGTTCCGTCAATGGAGTTAACGATTATGTGATATGAAGTGTCGGTTTGAACCGAAATGTCACTTTGAAGGTTTAAAGTAGTAAAATTGTCACTTTGAAAGTTTAAAGTGGGAGTGCAAAACTTTGAAAGTTTAAAGTGGAAATGGTTGTCACCTTGAAAGTTTTTTATGAGATTTTCTCATAGATAATATAACATTTACAACATTATATAACTTTTAAACATCGGTATGCATTTAGTTAATTTCATGTTTTTCTTGTTATATGTTCATTACAATATTAATAGATATTTGGACAATTCTCTTAAATAGCACAAAATAAAATTTTTGTACCAAAAATATCACATTTTTTAATTTAGGTCAAAAATAACATTTTTATTAAAAGACAATTCTCTTATATAACATAAATCTCATAACTTCATATTTTTTGGGTTTAGGGTTTTCACCCTGTGCCCTAAACCCTAAATCTTACCTCCTACCCCTAAAAATTATACCATAAATCATAAAATACTCAATTCAAACAAACAATAAAATTATTGCCATTTATAAAAATAATATTTTTGGTCTAAATGAAAAATGTGATATTTTTGGCACAAAAACTTATTTTTATACTATTTAAAAGAATTTCTCTAAATTATTTTCCATTCCAATCGGTTTTACACAAAATAATAATAATAAAAAGTATGTTTTTTTGTTTGTTAAAAACTTCTATGTTACTTTTCCACAGTTATTATTCACCTCCATGACACTGATGAATAGAATTTTTTTTTTAAAATAAACATAATTATAAAAGATTTATATAGTAGAAACAATTTAGTAATCCAAAATTATATAAGCATCCATATATAATAAGGTAACAATATATATACTTTAGTGTGGAATTCTCAATAATTTGAAATATTCACGTAATTAAATATTAATATTTTTGTGTTTATATTTGTTGAGAAACTTTTTTGAGATATGATCGATAGAGATGCTCTAATATTCTCACGTTTTAAGATAGATGAAATCACTAAAAAGTGAAAACAGTCAAACCCGGTTAAGTTTTAAGATTAGAAATATAATCATGCTGTGATAATGCGGTCCATGACAGTCCCGTCTCTCTAGCATATGCTCTTCCCAAACATTCACCTTTAATAATGATATGGTCGTTGTATCGAATCAATAAAAAAAACCAAAATCCCAAAACTACCAAAATCCTCGGCGACAAAGAGGAGAGAGAGAAAAGAGGCAAAAATGGCTTCGATCCTTCCGCCGGAGCTGGACAACGACTCATTAGCGTCATCGCCGAGATCGGAGTACGATAATCAGCCACGTGTAAGGTTCATGTGCACTTTTGGAGGAAGGATCCTGCCTCGTCCGCCGGATAACCAACTCTGTTACGTCGGCGGTGACAATCGTATGGTCGCCGTTCATCGTCATACTACTTTTTCATCTCTCCTCAGTAAACTTGCTAAACTTTCCGGTAAGCTAATCATTCCCTTAGATTTTAGATCGTTAAAAATCGGAATCATAACAAAGGGATTGATCACGTCATGATCTTTGGATAATTTCGAATTTTCAGTCCTGAAAAATTATTTAGTAGGAACATAAATATCGGTTTTAGATAAAGTATGAATATACCGAACCCGAATATCACTCTAATAACAATACGAATTGGATCAATATGTTTGGCCAACTATGAATTTAGATATGATGAATGAATTATTGGTTATATTTAAAAATGAAGCTTTTTTTTTATATATTATGAAATTATTATTTTTTGGAACTGGGCAGATGTTTATTGGCCACAAAATTCTGAGTGTTGCGGAAAGTATTAATTTTTTTAATGGATTAAAATAATATGCATTTTTTTCCCGATCATGAAAATTATAGATTCTGAACATTTGATCCAACGATTATTATATATTTTAGAAGAAGTTATGCCGATCACTATCATATACCGGATACAAAAATGATCAGAATCATACTATTATTTTATTTTTGTCAACTATGAGATGAATGCATTATTGGTTAAATCTCAAACAGTTTTGCAGCTTTTTAATATTTGTGGAATAAATTGTTGGAAATTGGGCAGATATTTACTGGCTACAAGATTTTTTGGAATTTTGCGGGAAAGTAATAAATTTATTAAAAAAATATTTGAATGGGAATAATTATGATGATTGTCGCGTTGGAATATTTGGATAAGGTAAAAGCAACATAAGCGTGAAGTACCAGCTACCAAACGAAGATCTTGACGCGTTGATCTCCGTATCAACGGACGAAGATGTAGAGAACATGATGGACGAATACGACCGCATCGCACAGAATCAAAACCCACGCGCCTCTCGTCTTCGTCTTTTCCTCTTTACCAAAAACATTGCCGGAGAAGAAGACAACGATAGTCGAGCCAGCAGCATCAGTTCTCTCCTCGATAGCTCCGTCAATCGAGAGCAATGGTTCCTCGACGCACTCAATCTTGGCTCCTCCGCTGCCGCGACCGCCGCATCTAACGGCGGATCCGGTAGAGGATTCGAGCGCGTCAGATCTGAAGTCTCTTCGATCGTCTCTGAAGTTCCTGACTACCTCTTTGGATTGGATACTTTCGACGAAACTGCTCCGCCGCATGAGCTTCGAGATCGTGATCCGAGAGCTAAGATCCGACGAGAAGTCTCGACGCTTTCGGATCCTGGATCGCCTCACCGCGAAGTTCCTTCGCCGTATGGTTCGACGTCTTCGGCTCCAGTGATGCGATCATTTACACCGGAACTTCAACCGGTTTTAACTAAACCGGAAAGTCCAGAACCGGTTTCTACCCCTAAAGCCGATCCTCAACCGGAGCAAGTAATTCAACAGAGTAGTCATCAGCCGGTTAACTCCCAATGGCAATACGCACCTGGCCCACAGGTTCATTACCAGGGTCATACCGTTCACCAATCACCAATTTATTACGTTCCTGGTTCGGTTCAACCAGGTAATCCTATGATTCAGCCGGGTAACCATATGGTACAACCGGTTCAAATGCAAGGTCAGTATCTTCAACAATACCATCATGTACCAATCGGATACCACCAACCTCAGCCTCATCAGATGCCTGGTCCTGGTCAAGTATATGGTGGAACGGTTAGGCCCGTTATGATGGCAGTTGATGGAGTAAACCGGACGGGTTATTATGGAATGAAACCACCCGGTCCGGTTCAAATGTATCATCATCACCCTGGTATGGTTGTGCCTGGCGTAGAAGAACAACAATACAGAACCGAATCGGACTCGGATCCGGGTCGGGCCTCTTAGCTGTTTGGAGAGAAATGAAAATATCGGATCTTTCTTGGAGTCGTGTCTCTTCGTTATTGTGTGAAGTGAACTGTGTAATATTGTATGTGTATCTACATTTTCTGAGTTTTTCTTTTTGTGTAATTTTTCAATTTTGTATTACAAATATAAACTATTGGTGAACAATAAAAACCAATATCGACACTACCGTTTATAAAATAATGAAGTACATTTGTGATTTGTGTGTGTGTGTGTAAATGTTGTTTATATGGATTTTTTATTTGTGACAGCATTTGCATAAAAAGCAAAGATGACTGAGAGATCAAATACTATAGAGACAACAAATCAACAACAAGATACAATGAATAAACCAATACTGAGAAGCTAAGACCACCTCCATTGGTTAATAACTCCAATGGGTTCTTATTAATATTTTGATTGTTTAATTATATTAAAAAATTAAAGAAAAAAGATGAACTAATTAATTTAAAGCATGTGGCATTTGGATTTCGTAACTATTGTGATTGGGGTTCTTATATTGAAGAGGTGGTTCTTAGTTCTCTTCCATCATTTACTATTTTTTTTTTTTTTTAATGTTTAGAACCTCAATTAAAGTTCCTTTTGAGATGCTCTAAGCGTCAGAGAGGAGAACTAGGAAAAACCCGCTGAAGAAACATTGATTCCAAGCGAAACCCTCATACATTTGCGTTCTGTAGTTTTTTAATAACCCATATCTCCATCGTCGTTGTCACGAGCAACCTCCACTTGAAAGCAGTCCTCAAACTTCTAAGCAGTATAGCCTACAACTCAACTGGGAACAAAAACAAAAACAGAAGTGATTCAATGGTCCACTATCCAAACCGGCAGCACGGCAGCTTCTCGGGGCTGTCAGAGAAGCCACTTCCGATCGCCATTATTAAGCTTGCGAAGGCACAAGAACCGTATCTCACGATAAAAATATGGCAGCAAAACCAGACCCGCCACCTCTATTTAAGAGCGAGACACCTCGAAGACTTAAAACCGGAATGGTCACCAATCAAAATCAATCCAAACACTAAACCGCCGAAACGATGCCGTTAGAACAACGAAGTGTGAACAAGTGCTATGTTTGGGCCACACCATCACCAAGGCCCAAACCCAATAACATTCCCGGCGTCTCCAACCATCACCAACAACTGCAATCACTCCGAACCTCGAACTTCCCCAACTTGAGATCATTCGTCCGCGTGATCTTGTCCACCCTTTACAATTAACGAAAATCTACGAACTTCCCATCTCTGTCCGCGTGATTTTTTCCGAGCCTTTTCAATCAACGAAAGTCTACGAACTTCCCATCTCTACCAAAACCATCCTTCTGTCATTTTACTACAAACATACTCTTAAGTCTTAACCAAACCATATGGGTTCACATTTTTATAATAATTATCCCAATAAAATATTTTTAAAATTTTTCTAAACTATATGCAAAACTATTTTTTTCATTGAGCACGAAACGATTTCGTCATGGTGATTTTTTGGGGGTCAACGATCGCTAGTCTTTTTTAATTTGAGCAACCCACCTATTAGTCTATTACTAACAAATTTTTTTGTTTGACATTTCCAGTTTAATAATTAAATTAATTAAGTAATAAAACAATCACAATTATGTGATTATGATTGAATACAAAAAAATATATAAAACACTCTAGTATAATAACATTTCTGGACATATGCAACGTTTACGTGGAGAAATCAGAAAAGTTTTCCTCTTCATCACATTCTCACCTTATCCTCCTCTTTC
The DNA here is from genome assembly GCA_014578085.1 of Cardamine resedifolia. NCBI lineage: Eukaryota > Viridiplantae > Streptophyta > Magnoliopsida > Brassicales > Brassicaceae > Cardamine > Cardamine resedifolia. Next base: position 80,938 of record VBRH01000533.1, on the reverse strand, counting down.
CTCCGAGATCGGAGATGGAGAAATCCGGCTATGGCAGAGACGGTATTTACCGATCACTTCGTCCGAAGCTCATTCTTCCCAAAGATCCCAACACATCCTTAGTCTCTTTCTTATTCCGTAATTCATCATCTTATCCATCAAAACCTGCTCTCATCGACTCCGAATCCGGCGATTCCTTATCCTTCTCTCAGCTCAAATCCGCCGTCTCTAGACTCGCTCACGGATTTCAACGTCTAGGTATTCGCAAAAACGATGTCGTATTGATCTTCGCTCCTAATTCTTACCAATTCCCTCTCTGTTTCCTCGCCGTAACGGCCATCGGCGGTGTTTTCACCACCGCGAATCCTCTTTACACTGTGAATGAGGTTTCGAAACAGATCAAAGATTCGAATCCGAAGATTATTATCTCCGTTAATCAATTGTTCGATAGAATCAAGGATTTCGATCTACCTATTGTTCTCCTCGGATCTGGCGATTCCGTACAGATTCCTCATGGATCGAATTCGAAGATTCTTAGATTCAATGACGTCATGGAACTCTCCGAGCCAGTTTCCGATCTCCCGGCCGTTGAAATCAAGCAATCAGATACGGCTACACTGTTGTATTCATCAGGAACTACAGGAACAAGCAAAGGCGTTGAGTTAACTCATGGGAATTACATAGCAGCTTCTCTAATGGTGACGATGGATCAAGATCTTATGGGAGAGTATCATGGCGTGTTCTTATGTTTTCTTCCAATGTTTCATGTATTTGGGTTGAGTGTAATTACCTATTCTCAGCTTCAGAGAGGGAATGCTCTGATCTCTATGTCCAAATTCGAGCTTGAGATGGTTCTTAAGAACGTTGAGAAGTATAGAGTTACTCATCTTTGGGTTGTTCCTCCTGTGTTTCTTGCTCTTTCTAAGCAAAGTATTGTGAAAAAGTATGATCTTTCTTCACTTAAATACATTGGATCAGGAGCTGCTCCTCTTGGCAAAGATTTGATGGAGGATTGTGGAAGAAACATCCCTAATGTTATGCTTATGCAGGTACAAAAAAACTTGGTTTTGTGATCCTGTTCTTGGTTTTAGTCCATCTGTCATAGTTTCTGATAGGCTTAGGTATTAGCTAACTCATTGATGGTTGCTCGTATAAGATTTCGCGCTATTTAACTTTTGTTTGGAGCAGATTTTGAATCTGTTTTGATTGATGATTGTTTGAATGATACAAAAGAGGTTTTTTGTTGATTTCTTCAGGGCTATGGAATGACTGAAACGTGTGGAATTGTCTCTGTGGAAGACCCGAGACTCGGGAAACGAAACTCTGGTTCAGCTGGAATGCTTTCTCCAGGAGTTGAAGCTCAGATAGTTAGTGTAGAAACTGGAAAATATCAGCCTCCTAATCAATTAGGCGAAATCTGGGTTCGAGGACCTAACATGATGAAAGGTTTTGAAAAAAATTTGATTCCTACAATATATAAGAAACTTTCATATATGCATTTGAAACTCATGTAAACCAATTATCTTTCAGGTTATTACAATAACCCTCAGGCTACAAAAGAAACAATAGATAAAAAAGGTTGGGTACATACCGGAGATCTTGGTTACTTCAACGAGGATGGTAACCTTTTCGTTGTTGATCGAATCAAAGAACTAATCAAATACAAAGGCTTCCAGGTTTCACTTTCACTTCTCATTTTTCTTCTCACTTTCCAAAACCGCAAAACGGAAATAGTTGAAATCATAATGAATGGTTTGATTGATATTATCTAGGTTGCTCCAGCTGAACTAGAAGGTCTTCTTGTATCCCATCCTGAAATACTTGACGCTGTTGTTATCCCGTGAGTCATATGATCTACAATTCATTACATCAGAGAAAGTTGATTCCTTGTCCCAACACATAAACAATTTGTACATGTTGCAGGTTCCCTGATGAAGAAGCTGGTGAAGTTCCAATTGCATTTGTTGTCCGATCACCAAATAGCTCAGTAACAGAAGAAGATATTAAAAAGTTCATAGCCAAACAGGTTAATTAATAACTTATGAACCAAGTCTTTCGAATCAATGTGTTGTTGTTTATCATCTCTAAAGCACAAAACCATCGTTTTTGGTTTCATCAGGTCGCTCCTTACAAAAGATTGCGTCGAGTGAGCTTCATTAGCACTGTTCCAAAATCTGCTGCTGGTAAAATCCTGAGAAGAGAACTTATTCAGCAAGTAAGATCCAAGCTGTGAAGAATAGGAGACCAAAACCTTTGTATTGTCTCGCTCTTTTCATTCATATTTATTTACCATTTCAAATTAAACGGTTACATAAACCACAAAAGTGAAAAATAATCCAGTACCAAAGTCATACATTTTTAAAAAATTCTTCTTGTTCTTTCAGAAGTAGCAATAAACTCTATTTATTTTGTATTTACTCTCTTTTTTACAAAGATAATATGGGTTTGTTAAGGTTTTGGTTAACGTTAAGAGGGTTTCTCTCTAGTTATGACTTTGGAGTTGTTATTTACAAATTTAACTTTATTAAAATATTTAAAATTGTAGGTTCATTCAGGAAAATAATATAAAAAAAAAGGAAAAGTTAACCCAAAGAAACAATATAGGCTTTGAATTAGAACATGACATTTACAAATTTGTATAAATCATCAAACTTTACAAGATCCCTTCTCTGTTTTTTTTTAATGTGGAAGGGAATATTTTTTTGTTTATGTATCTGTCTAATTTATAAGTTTACACAGAATGGAAGATTCCAGAAATCAGATGTGTTCATCTCTGCAGCCGAAGCCGCGGCTGCAGCCACCGGATATGAAGCTGAGATCGGCATCAGACATAGCCCACGGCTAGCGAGATCTACTTGTCTTCTTGTACAGCATTCGTCTTCTTCTTGAATATTGATAGATTTCTTATCAGAACACTATAATTATCAATTCAATAATCAATAATTGGTGATGATTAGTTTTCGAAAATATTCTTGATATCACAAGCAAAAGGACAAGAAAAGAGTTGTTAACATATAACTAATTTTAACTACCTGCTGTTGTTGAACAGATCCTATGGTGTTCTGGTCTGGATTACTTAATACCTATTTTTAAAATTAAATAATCAAACTAAATGTTAATTAATTGATGTATTTTGATAGCAAATGGTAGTAAAGAATTTGAGCTTACAGTTACTTGTTCTTGAAGAAACTTTATGTACTCTACAGCTTCGTTGAGAACGGAAGCTGTGTCTGTCTGCAAAGAGATTAGAAGATAAATCTTATTTTGAGCTTAAATAAGAAGAAAATAAATAGTCAAATCTTCACGAAAAAATCAAAAAAATAATCTTTTAATTTACCTTGCCAAATGGTGAAACTAGTTGCTGAAGCGCAGTGATTCGATCTCCGAGTTTTTCTTTACGAACTTTGAAGCTTGGCAATGGAGATAGTGAATCGACTCTTGGTCTTTTTAGTAATCGTGGTGAATATTCATCGCTGTTCTCTTCTAAATCTTCAGTCTTTTCACTCCTCTGAAAGATTCATCACATCTATTGTAAAGTTAATTACCTCTAATATTAAGTCAAAACAAAAACCCTTTAACAAAAAAAAATATTAGTCAAAACAAAGCTATATTAGGTTTAAATGTTTGTTACGTGCCTTTGAAGTAATATTCTTGCAGTCTTGTGTAATTTGCTCCTTAGACTTATGGTTTCTGATCTCATGATCCAAGAAAGATTCAGCTTCTGAATCGATCAAGAACATGTTATCAAAGAATGAGAAGCTTTCGAGCATCTCAGATTTCGCGTTAGGAATTGTAGTATTTGGCCAAGAATCCGATAGTAATTGCTCGTTAGGATCGAAAAATCCTTCGAAGAAACTATTATTATGCCTTCAAGAAATACAAAAAGAAGAGCCATTAAAGAAAGTCCAATATTACTTCGTATAGCTATATATATATATATATATATGCATGATGACTTACATGTTCATAAAATCATCATTATGATCGTTAATCTTGTTATCGAAGTTTTGCCATCCTAAATTTGTGACATCAAGGCTAATCTCAGTGGAACGTGGCAGTAAGTAACCGGGGAATACTGAGGCGGTATTTGTTGGCGAACTCCACCAAGTTCCGGTGGAAATCCCGGCGATCTCAAACTCTTGCGTCATGTTCTTAATCGTTTTAATTTGTTTGTTTACTTTGGAAATGTTGAAGTTGCATGAGACATGATGTTGGTTACTTCATGTATTTATATGTAGGCATGTATCCATCAAAATTATAATTTAAACGGAATAGTATAATTGTTAAATAATATCTCTAGCTACCCTCCCCCTCTTTACCATATGTTTAACTATTGATGATTATGAAAAACATATCTTTTGGACTTATTCGTGTGTTCGTGTTTACCTTAAATTATATGATAAATTAATGTGTTTATTATAAGTCATTTGTAAATACAGAAGTAGACAAAATAAATAAATAAAAAGTTGATCAAACATTTTGTTTACGTCAATCGATATTTTTGCAAAATCTACTTGACAGAAAAAATAAAAAAAAATTTTGTTTAAAATGTAAGAATATTATAACACAAGTAAACGCAAATGCAAATATTTATTTTGCAAACAATCAGAATTATTATATATTTGGTCCTTGGTAGGACTAAACTCAAGTCCACGTTGAACAAGTATGATTGTTTAATAAAAACACGAATAGCTACTTTTTTGGATAAAGCAAAAAAGGAATTTGTATTTGGATTTTTCATTTTAGTAAAAGGATGTATTTTTAAAATTGGTTAGGTAATCCGTAATCTCTATTTTATATTGCTTTGTTCTAATTTTATTTTTAAAAATGTGCATAAGTTAATTACAATGGATTAGAAAAAAATAAATACCAATTTATTTTTTATTTTATTTTATATGCTGCGTTCTTCAACTATTTACGTAGACTTGGATATTTTGAACATTATTTGACAAACCCTTTTTTCTGTGATGAGAAAAAAGGAATTTAGAAGTTTTAAAAATCAACCGAGAACAGTTTGGTAAGGTGTTGATGAAAATAGCAAATGTTGACATTCAGTACAATTAATTAATCGACAATACGTTTTGTGTGGATTAAGTCATACCACCCAATCGAATTCTCTTGGGTTTTAGGGTTTGTCTTCATTTTACTTTGGAAATGTTCCCAAATCTTCTTTTAATATACCACGTCTAATATATGCTCATGTCATCTGATTTGACTCCTTAACCACAACTCCAGTATTAGTTAATTGAAATATTTGGTTAACTTATCTAATCTCAAATTATGTCACTACAAGAAAAGGTAAGAGATTCCGACCAAAAATTCTGATCAAAGAGGGTGGTCGGAATTTTTCCGACTAAAATCCGACCGTTTTCCGACGAAAGGAGAGTTGGTCGGAAAACGGTAGGAAATTTCCGACCAAAAAAATGTCGTCGGAAACGGACCGGAAAAAATAGTCGGAATGGCGTCAGGAATGTGTCAGAAAATAGAAACAGTGACCGGAGTGGATTTTCCGACCAAATTCCGACTAACTTTGGTCGGAAACTCGTCGAAAATGTTTCCACTAATTTCCGACCAAGGTTAGTCGGAATTTGGTCGGAAAAAACAAGGCCAACAGTAAGTTGTCATAGTCAAAAATCCATCGAAAACTATAACCGGCCAGAATTCCAACGAATTTCCAACTAACGGTGGTCAGAAACTCGTCGGAAAAAAATTCCGACAAACTTCCGACTAAATTTGTCGAAAATTTGTCGGAAAGTCAGCAACGATAACTTAAAATAGTCGGAAATTGGTAGGAAATTCCTTCGACCAATTTCCGACCAAATTCCGACTAACATTACACCTATATAATCCAACTTCATTTCATTTGCAAACAAAAAAAAAACAAAAAAAATTATCTCTTTCTAATGGCAACTCACCCAATTTATCATATTAGATAGTGGATGTATAAGCGGATTGATGAAGATACCGGAGAGATTCGAGAAGAGTATAAGGATGGACTTCGTCAATTCATGGAGTTTATAACCAATCAAGAAATTGCATGGAAACAAGGTATGTTAACTTGTCCTTGCGTGAAATGCGAAAATGAAAAATTTCAGAAAATAGATTTAGTTTGACGATGTTTATATCATAGGGGTTTTACACCTGCATATTATATATGATTATCGCATGGAGAAGATTTTGCTGATATAGTGGGTACTAATCGTAGAGGAGGAAGAGTAGAAGAAGAAAATACTTCTAGATTTGAAAATGAAGGTAGTACCAATTTTAGAGCTGACGATAATATAGAACGGATGGTTAGAGACGCGTATCCGGAAGTTATAGAAACTTCTAATGTTGTTGAAGAGTCAAACCCTGAGTCTAGAAAGTTTTTTTAGATGTTTGATGCTGCCAAACATCCAACATATGAAGGTTGCAAAGAATGTCATTTTCCATTATCTGCAGCGACTAGAATGATGGGAACCAAAATAGATTTCAATCTAAGCGAGGATTGTGTAGATGCAATTGCGGATTTTTTCTGTGATTATCTTCGTGAAGACAATCTTGCACCTCGGTTGTATTATGCAATCCAGAAGTTGGTAGCGGGTCTGGGGTTATCATATCAAATTATAGATGTATGTCGAGATAACTGCATGATCTTTTGGAAAGAAGATGCAAATTTGGAATTTTGCAGATTTTGTGGGAAGGAAAGATTCAAAGTTTCCACAGGGCGGACTAGAATTCCTTTTCAGCGTATGTGGTATTTACCAATCATGGATAGACTAAAACGATTTATATCAGTTATAGCGCACATCATCGGCCATGAGATGGCATGGAGAACATCCTTTTACTGGAGATATTTCACATCCATCAGATGCTGAAGCTTGGAAACATTTTCGGTACTCGTACCCAGATTTTTCAAGTGAAATGAGAAATGTCTACCTCGGTCTATGCACATATGGTTTTAATCCATTTGGGAGGGGAGGTCATAAATATTCATTGTGGCCAGTAATTGTCACTCCGTATAATTTACCCCTGACCCTATATATGAAAAGGGAATTTTTGTTTCTTACCGTACTTGTCCCAGTTCCTAATCATCCTCGGAGAGCTCTTGATGTGTTTATGAAGCCGTTAATATCAGAGTTACAGATGTTGTTGCATGAAGGCGTTCGCGTGTATGATGTCTCGATGAAGACCAATTTCACTATGCGGGAACATAATTGGCATAAGAAGAGTATTTTTTGGGAACTACCGTATTGGAAAGATCACCTTCTTCGGCATAATCTTGATGTTATGCATATCGAAAAGAATTTTTTTGATAACATCATCAATATTGTGTTGAATGAGCAAGGAAAGACGAATGATAATTTGAAGTCAAGGTTGGATTTATCATGTATTTGTGGACGTGAGAAATTGCATGTTATAGATGATGGGAGAGATCCAGTTCCTGTATTTAGGCTCCCACCATCTTCAAAAGTAGCTTTTTTGAGTGGATTCAAAATTCTTTGACGTTTCCCGATGGATACGTCTTTAATCTGAGTAATTGTGTTGATGATACATTGGGAAAGTTCTATGGCTTAAAGAGTCATGATTGTCACGTTATTATGCAGCGCTTATTCTCATTTGCATTTGTAAAGTTACTCCCCAAAAATGTACATGAATCCATTACTGGTACGTTTTTACTGTTTTATTTAATGGTACATTTCCAACTTATATTACATTTTCTTACTAAGTAACATACTTTTTTCTAGCTATTGGAGTTTTTTTTAGAGATTTGTGCTCGAGGTCTTTGTCCGAGAGTGGGTTATGTACGCTGGAGGAGAATATTCCCCTCATCATTTGCAATCTTGAAAAAGTATTTCCACCTTCGTTTTTTTATGTGATGGAGCATCTATCTATCAATTTGCCTCGTGAAGCTGCTCTTGGTGGACCTGTGCAATATAGATGGATTTATCCTTTTGAAAGGTACATGTTTCACTTGAAAATAAAAGTCAAGAATCTAAGCAAAGTGGAAGGATCAATTATCGCACCGTACTATGTAAGTCACCGCATGATTAAGTGATGAAGTACTATGTAAGTCACACGCATGATTAAGTGATGAACAATTAGAAGAGATGAAATAATCACTTTTTGTAAATTGGCTAAAGTACTATGTAAGTCTAATGAAACAAAAATTATCAAAGGATCTAATAATGAATGTTCAGACAATAATATTAATATTTCTCTTAGGTCAATACGGGTGTCACCAGAGGACAACGGTTTCCAACTTGGTTTGAAGAGTTAGTTAGAGGTCCCTTATTGCAGGTTGTGTCTTCACCAATGTATTGTACACGAGGATATGTCTTTCGTCGAAAATCAACTGCAAGGGTCCGGAAGACTGTGAACTACAGAGTTGTGGTCAAGACACCGCATGTGGATTATTATGGAGAAATCAACGACATCTTAGAGGTTGAGTACCCATGTTTTGTCAATTTAAAGTGTATGTTATTCAAATGCGAGTGGTATGATCCTACATATGGCCAAGGGTTCAAAGTAACAAAGTTTGGTGTTACTCAAATCAACTCAAGTATGAGGTTGGGTAAGTATGATCCATTCATCCTCGCATCACAAGCAGACCAAGTGTGTTACCTACCGTTTGCACGAACCGTGAGGGTCAATGATCCATGGATAACTGTTACACAAATTAATCCTCGTAGCCGAGTTGAAGGTATAATTTACGACGAACCTTTACAACAACCTACTGCTTAAATGCCTAGTCAATCATAAGCTTCGTCTGCACAAGTTCCGCTAGTAGATGTTGACGATTTGCATGTTGAATAATTACCGATAGAAGCGGATGAAGAAGGTAGCGATAAGTTTGATGAATCATCAGATGCAAAAGATTCAGAGTATTCATCAAATTCTGAATAAGTGTAATAGAATTTTAATTTATCTATATTTATATATATTTTAGACATTGATGTTCTCCATAACCAACTTAATATTTAACAAATAATATGTTTGCTATAGTATATAGGAAAAAACTTGGAAAAATATATGATAATTGTGTTTTTTTTTTGTAGATTTTCTCTATATTTAAAAATATTTATCATTCATGTAAAATGATGACTTTTTAAAAACATTGAGAAAATCTACAAGAAACACAATTGTCGTATATGTTTACAAGTTTCTTTTTTAAAACTATACCGAACATATTAGTTGTAAAATATAAAGTTGGTTATGTAAAATATTTTTTATTTTTCTAAGTTTTTTTCCGACTAAATTCTGACGAAACCTGGGAATTGGTCAGAATTTTGTCGGAAAACCTGCCCCGTTTCCGACAAATTTCCGACCGATTCCCGGGCTTCGTCGGAAATTGGTCTGAAAAAACGTTCCCAATGTACGCGTCCCTTCCCAATGCAGCGTGTCACGAGGTGCTTCTGATGTACGTTTGTCATTAGAAATTGGTCAAAAATCCCGCCCTGGTTTCTGACCAATTTCCGACCAACTATCCTCTATATACGCTCATCTCATTTTTCTTCTCATTCACACCATTTCATTTTTCTATCTACAATATCTCTCTAAAAATTTATATTAAGTTTTTCCTTCTAAGGTAAAATTATTTTAATTTTATTTCAGTAGTAGTATTTCATTATTGTTTATATTTTGATATATATTATTAATTTATGATTTTTTTTTCGTTGTCATGTACAATATGAGCCGCCAGTATCCTGGGACTTGGGCCGGTTTTCATAGATGGAATCGAGACCATGGTGTACCTATTCCTAGCCAACCTACTGCTGGAGATATGGATCGGAGACGCAACCTCCATCTGAACCGATGTATATTGAGTTTGATTTTGGTATTGAGTTCCTGCCAGTCCATGATTCACAGTAAGAAGTTAGGCCACTTGATTTGATGATGTTGGAGCAATTGCTGGCAGCTCCTGGTCGACAACTTCTGCAAAAACTTGTTCCATAACCCAATCCTGAAAAAAATGAGCTATGGTAAATCTCCATCGATGTATAAATTTTTGTCTAAATTTTAATTATTTTTAACTATTTATGTTTTCAAACAAGGTTCGTGGTGACCAAAGGAATAACTAAGACGGTGAATAAAATCATGGAGGCGGATTTTGTTGTAGATCCCAATTATACGAGCGTCCCACAAGCAAGAAAAGCTCGTTGGTTCAAAGCTTTTGCGGTAATTTTTTTGATATCCATATATAAAATAATTATGAAAATAATTTAATTTAATATATGTATTTATATGTAGCAAAAATATAATTAGGATTATGAAATAACCCAATGAGTACGTGACGAATTTGATGTTGTCGCTCAGTCATGTTTGAAAGATAAAGTTTACGAGTTAAAGTTAAAATGGAAAAACAACATAGACAAACCTTGTTGGATTTGAACTTCAGCATGGGAAACACTTATTCTGTTCTAGAAGCTGGAGGATTCAGAGAATCGCTCTACTATCAACTGCGGTAGTCGAAATAGCCCTTGTCAAGGATACGGCTCTGCAAAACATACTTCCGGGGAAATGCCATATTTACGGAAAACGCATTAAAATGGTATTTTTAAAAAAATTAATTTACATCTAAGTTGAAATCATTTTAAATTTATTTTACTTACTAATATTTATGTATTTCTTATATTTTTAAGCGTGACTCCGTAAACGGAGAATATCCAGATATGGTTTCATTTATGGAAGCAACTCACAAGCGGGCGGATGGTACATTTGTCGACAAAAAAGCTGAGACCATCATTAAGAAATGTAAAGAGCGTGAAGCTATGATGTTGACTCAAATGACACAAAAGTCACATAAACCGAAATAGGTTTTCTTCACACAAGCCGATAAAAACAATATATATCGTGAGGTAAATTACATGTTTTATTCTCAAATTTGTAATTTAAAATTAATTTATAATATATATAATAACATTAATTATTACTTTTTTTTGTAGGAAATTCCTAAAAAAAAGGAACTATGTTTGTATATGGATCAATACCTTACTGTGATAATGCTGACATGCATAATTACAAATCTAGAAAAGAAATCGACTTTGAAGCGCAATTGGCACACTCTAGAGCGCATGAAGAAGCAACAAATCGACGCTTCAAGGAGTTAGAAACATATCAAGTTAATGTCCAATACTGGAGTGAGATGATGGAAAGTCTATACCCGAATCACACTCCGCCTTCACGAAGAGGCCAAAATCCAAACAATGCAAGTAATGCCGATAATGCTATAGCTGATGACAACACTACAGCTGCCGACCACTTCACATCTATCAATGATTTAAATTTTAATTTTAATTCCTGAAAGTTTATATCTTTGTAAGACTTTTAGAATTTGAAGTTCTAAAATTTTATGTAATTTTTTTTAAATAACCATTTATAAAAAAAAAAGTCAGAAAAATTTCGACCAAATTTCGACGAATCTGGTAGGAAATTAGTTGGACTAATTCCGACCAAATTCCGACCAGATTCGTCGGAATTTAGTCGGAATGTTTCCGACCAAGTTTCGACCGCTTTTTCTGACCACTCTCCGACGACCGTATTTCCGACGACTTTCCGACCAAAATTACATTTTCAACTCTCATTTTCCGACTAACCCCTTCGTCGGAAACTCGTCGGAAATCTAAGATTCCGACGAGATTCCGACCAATACTCCGGTCGGAATTTCGAGTGTTTCTGGTAGTGTGTCATTATATATGTTATAGATGTGTATATCTAGATTTTTTTTTTTTTTAAATAATCAGCTTTGCATGTCTAAGTCAATTTGGCTCCGAGTAATAAATATTCCCTGAACTAAACATGTCTAACTACTTAATTATAAGTTTTTCTGTTAAAGTAAGACTTAATTATAAGTTAGTTACAAATTCTTGACGTTGCTCGTTTAGTTAATAATCCATGTACTATTCATCTCATCAACTTTTTTTCTTGGTCATCATCTCATCAAATTTTAGATGTAGAGTTTAAGATTTTATTTTATTTATAAAAGTAGTAGATTTTGGTGTGTTAAGGTTCTTAATTTTATCGAGATCAAAGTAAATTTGGATGTGACTTCCGTTTGATAGAATTTTTTAGAGCAAATTTCCGGTATCAACCATTTAGCGTTTTAATCTTAAGCACAAATAAAACTTGTTTGTTTGACTTCTAGAACATGACAATTACATGACCAATTGACCATGCATGGTCTAACTTCCTCGTCGCCACATCTTAAAATTAGTTAAAAAATCATTGTTTTAAATTAAAATATAAAGTTTAGATAAGTATCTCGTGGAGTGGGAAGAAAACTAAGAAAAAGTGAATCGATTAATTAATGGTTGTTTATCAAAAAAAAAAAAAAAGTGTTAATGTAATGGTTTAAGTGTCCTCGGCCTTTGACCTAATCACATTTATATTTATTATCTTTAAGATTTATTTCAAATTATATTGTTCGTTATGCTGAAAATATACACTATCTATGGTTCGTTATTTTTGTCACTCATAAATTCAATTTTCTAAATTCAAGTTGTATATTGTTTTTAACACCTAGGAAAGAACAAACAATACACGTTTCTCTATCAGGAAAAAAAAAAAAAACAACAAACACAATATGAAGTAAAGGGAATGGATAAAACAAAGATTTTCAATCCAAATGGCACAAGTGTTGTCCTAACAAAAGTCAGATACATGCCTGATATGTCAATGAATCTGATTTCATATGGTTAGTTAGAAACATCAAAGGATGTTTGTATCAAAAAAAGGACTTGATGATACATGCATATTCAAAGATGACAAAGTAACTCTCACATGCAAATATGTTGACGGACCTTACTATCTACATAAACCTGTGATATGCACAAGTGGTTTTTTTTAAATCAAAAACAAGGTAACAATACATTTATTTTAAATAAAATTATTATTAATTTTTAATAAAAATTATTATTAATTTTAGTTAAATTTCAATCCGAAACTTATATCAAAACAAGCTAAAAATTGGTTTGTTATAAGAAAAAAAAACACACCAAGAATTGGCTTCAATTCCATTTCTTTTTTGGTATCAAAATATGCTTTTCATTAAGATAGATCAATAGGCAATTAGACATCATCGGTAGGAAAGGTATGGAGATGGGTGTTTTGCTAAAGACTTAAAGAGTCAGCCAATTGGTTAAATCTTGAAACTGAAATTAGAAATAACCGATTTAATCAGACAAGAAGAGGAGAAAGACAAAGTACTTGGATCATAATAATAACATCAACAATATAACACATTACAAAGCAAGTCTTTCTTCTTTAACCAATCTTCGCAAGAACATTGTTCAAACTTGAGACTGTCTCTGAGTAATATTTCTCAGCATCTGGGCTGCTCTTTGACCTCGCCGCATAGTCCAGCTTCCGCATAAGAAAATCAAGTAAACAACAATCTCAGATCAATCCACAGGAGGTCTATATATGAACTATGATGATAAACACTCTAACTTCTTCACCAAGAAACCGGTAGAAAACAAAACCCTAAAACAAAAAAAAGAAACTTACGTTGTCGATGGTTTGGAAGAGCTTGCCAGTGAGTTCTTTAAGGCTCTCTTTCTCTTCCTTAGGCTTAGCGGAGATAACGGTGTTAAGGTCGTAACGTAGGTATGATGCTCTTAAACGGAGATCGTTCTGAACGTATGGCCAAGCTTTTTTGTCGATGAATGACTTAACGTTAATGATCTCTTTAGCAGATTCTTTGGCTCTAGCTGCAGCTTCTGTTGGTGACAATGGCTGTAAGTAAAATCTGTCTTTCAATGCTAATCCAAAGTCTCTTGCTTGATCTGAGTTTTCTGTTCCAGCTGCTCTCACACATGCACACAATTTGATTAAAGCCACAAATCAATCAAACATAACCGATCTCTATAATCTAATCAAGACTGGTTTTGTGAGATGTTTAGGCGATCCAATTGAACAAATAAAATCTACAATTAAGGATAATGTTATTTGTGTATATGATTTACGCGGTTAATATTAACAATTAGAGTATCTTCGGTTAACAATTAAGCAGGCAATTCATAAACAAACCGGAATTTTCATTTGGTTTAAGTGGGCAAAAAAACTAAAACCAAATCCGAATCAGACCGAAAAATAATAAAACGAACAAAAACTTTAGTTTTACTTACGGAGGCCACCGGAAGGAAGTGGAGGAGGACCAACTTTGATCGGAATAGCTTCGGCGAAAACAGCTTTGACGAACGAACCACCGGCTAAACCAGCTGCTACGAGCCCAATCACTGATCGGCGACTACTTTCAGGCACTGACTCGTTCTGCTGAGCTCTGATTACAAGTCCGGTTCTCTGCGACCCAACCGAGACTCTGGAGATGTTCAAACGGTTTGAGCCGTTGATATGGAGACTTCCTTCAAGGACAACCTGAGATGCGCCACGTAAGCCAGCCATCGAGGTCACTGCTTGAGCCATTTTTTTTTTCCTGCTTTGAATAATTGAATAGTGGAGATTTGTTGAGTTATAATTTTGGTGTTTGGTTCTGTGACAAATAATATCTTATCTGATTCATGTCGTTCTTTAGATAACTCGGATATGATTTTAGCCAATAGTATATTGACACGTGTTATCTTGATTCTCAGTTTTTCCACCTAGGATTGAGATCGAGTATAGCAGGAATACGTTTGTCACGTGGCAGTAGCGTGGAAGTTGACCGTTCGGTTCAACCTAAGAAAATCAAATCGAAAACCGGCTTAGAGACCGAACTGAATGTAATTTTGTTTCATTGAATTTGTATATTTTTGTTCTTTAATATTATTCAATCTAACTTTTAACCAAACACAAATAAAAATCTCCAAAGTTTGCTAAACATTCGAATATAAATGAAACCCAAACTAAAAAACCCATTCAATTCAAAAAAAAATCTATAAGATAGTTAAAAAAAAAATTAAAATAACAAAAATTCAGCCAGAAACTGAATTGGACAAAATCTTTCCCACATTTTATAATTTATATTGCTAAAAAAATCAGGAAATTTATAATTTATAATTTATAATGAGCCGAAGGTCGCGGGTTCGAACTCCGCTGGGACCAAATTGTAAGGCTATTATTTTCAATACTAAAAAAAAAATCAGGAAAAAATGGATTAGCTTAACATATATGGGCCGAGATATAAGTGAAGAGGCCCATATAGAGCCTATACTTTAACAATTATTTAAATATTAATGAATTATTATGGAGGACAAGAGTACCGTTATAGTTTAACCAAGAGTACGCCAGATCTATTTTCAAATTTTCAAACAACAGGCTCCCTCAGTCCTCAATCATAAATCCCCAATTAAGGAAAAAGCAAGAACCCTAATTTCCCCTCTCGGATTGAGAAGAAACAAGGTCTGATTTCTCCCTGATTCTTGTAATTCAGTCGGAGGGCTCTGCAAGAATCTTTGGATAAATCCTTCGCCTAGCTCAGATTCGAAATTTTGATGCTATTGACGAGCACAAGGTGAAGTAATCATCCATCGGAAGTCTTTTTTACTTGTTCTTCCTCAAAGATGCCGCTTCGTAACCAGAATCGCCCTCCACGCAGTCCAAATGCTGTGAGATTCTTCTTCTTCTTCATCCTCTAGTTCTCATCACCATCTTTGTGTTTCTTAGCTGATTGGATCCGATCTAATTGTTTGATGATCCGTTTCAGTCACCGGAATCTGCATTTATTTGCTAAATTGATAAAAAAAAAAAAAAAAGCTATGATTTTTACTTAATTTTGATATGCATTTTCAGAAAAAGGAAGGTCTCTCGAGCATTCCCTTTGACAAGCGAAAGAGAATGGAGACGCAAGGTACTGGAAGAAGACAAGTGCTTTCAACTATGAACAGACAAGATGTTACGGCGAACAGCGATGTGGGCAGCACAGAGGAGTGTAGTAAAGTAGAATTTACTAAAGATGAAGTTTTGGCTTTGCTTAACGAGAGAGCTAAAGCTGGAAAATTTGATACCAAGGTTTGTTAACCAATAACCAATTTTTTTATTCTAAAAGAATTGAGACTAATCCTTTTGCCGTTTCACTGAAAAAATGTGTTTTTTTTCTTTGGTTTCAATGGTACTTACAGGGTAAGATTGAGCAAATGACGGATATTATTAAGAAGCTTAAGGTTTGCGTTAGATGGTTCCAACAAGTGGATGAAACCCATGTTCAGGAGAAGGAAAATCTTCGGTCTTCTCTTGAATCTGCAGAGAAAAGATACAGTGATAAAGGTGATTTAGTTTCCTGTATATACTGTCTTCACATCAATTTGTGTACACTGAATATGGATGTGTTTTCCTAATTACTTCTAGAGTTGGATGCAAAGACCAAAGAGGAAGAGCTACGAGCAACTATAGCAGAGATGAAGGAGAACTTTGTGTCATTACAGGAAAAGTTCTCAAAGGAGGAGTTGACTAAGTTGGTAAGGCTTCATAGCTCATAAAATCTTTTATCATTGCGCAGCTCATCTGCTAATGGATTTTTTGATCAAGTTTGGTTTCTCCTAATTGGTTATGACTATTAGGATGCAATTGAAAATCACAGAAGAGAAAAAGAGTGTCGAGTTGCAGCTGAGAAGCTTCAGAATTTTCTCAAAGAAGAGCTTGAGAAAGTTGAAGAAGAGAAAATGGCTGCAAAGCAGAAGGTATAGCAGATTTGCTTTTCGCTATGGTGTTTAGGTGTTTCATTCTCTATTACTCCTATTAGCTTGTGGTTTTAGGTGTTGTGTTAAGCGGATGTTTTTATTTCTAGGTGATATCCCTGGAAGATATGTACAAAAGGCTGCAAGAGTACAACACAAGTTTGCAACAATATAACACCAAACTCCAGACTGATCTTGAAGCAGTTCGAGAGGCACACACTCGTGCTGAAAAAGAAAAGTCAAGTATACTGGAGAACCTTACTACTCTAAGAGGTCACAGTAAATCATTACAAGATCAACTAGCATCAAGCCGAGTAAGTATCCTTCATCTACAACAAACGTGATTTTTGTGAGTAGTTTCATTTCGTCTTATTTGGTTTCACTTCCCTTTCTGTGGTCAAGGTTTCACAAGATGAAGCAGTAAAACAAAAAGATTCATTGCTGATGGAAGTCAAGAACCTTCGGAGTGAGCTCCAACAAGTGCGAGATGATCGTGATCGCCAAGTTATACAGTCACAAAAGCTGGCTGATGAGATACTGAAGTATAAGGAGAGTGTTGGAAAGTCATCTCATGAGTTGGACATTTTGATAGCAAAATCAGGATCTTTGGAGGTGAGTTCAAAGTCGAAGTTTCGCATCATTGCCTTATTATATTCAGTTGTCTGACAATGCCAATATTGTGCTGCAGGAAACATGTTCGTTGCAAAAAGAGCGTATAAAAATGTTGGAGCAAGAATTAGCTTTTGCCAAAGAAAAGCTAAAGGTAATTGTGTGATCAAGTAAAAACTTTTAGATACTCTTTACTTTGCCAATTGTTTCTTTACACTGACATATTTTTTATTTGCTTTCTACAGATGGTAGATGCATCTATGTCTCATACCATGACAGAATTTGAGGAGAAGAAACAACGTATGCATGAACTGCAAGAACGCCTTGCAGACACGGAGCATCAACTTTGTGAAGGAGAGTTGTTACGGAAGAAGCTTCATAACACCATTCTTGTAAGAAAAAGTCCTTTTGGAATCATTTTAAGTTCCAATGGCTTTCTCTATGTGCGCTAAGCAAAGCTTTAATTCCAGGAACTCAAAGGAAACATACGCGTATTCTGCCGAGTGCGCCCCTTGCTACCAGATGATGGAGGACGCCAAGATGCCAGTGTTATTGCCTATCCTACTTCAACTGAATCTCTTGGGAGAGGCATTGACGTGGTGCAAAGTGGTAACAAGCATCCTTTCACCTTTGACAAGGTCTTCGACCATGGAGCTTCTCAGGAGGAAGTGTTCTTTGAAATATCCCAACTTGTACAGAGCGCATTGGATGGCTATAAGGTTTATTATCATACTTATCCTAATATGCAAATCCTAGTTAGATGAAAGTATTTAAATTATGGTTAATGTGCTTATGTAGTTGTAGCTGACTTCTTTAAAAAAAATTGTCCCAGTTAGGCAGACAACAGTTTGACTGATTCTCTGGCATTGCATCGCTCTTAAATCTTTGTGGACACAGGTCTGTATATTTGCATACGGTCAGACAGGTTCTGGCAAAACCTACACCATGATGGGCAGGCCTGAAACGCCAGAACAGAAAGGTCTGATCCCTCGATCACTTGAACAAATATTCAAAACCAGTCAGTCTCTTAGTGTACAAGGCTGGAAATACAAGATGCAGGTATATATATATTTCTCGCTGAATGTTCTAATTTTTGATTGAATGCTTTCATTGGTAGCATTGTTTTGATATAAGTTGATTTGTAGGTCTCAATGTTGGAGATATACAATGAGTCCATCAGAGACTTGCTTTCTACAAACCGAACAATTGCTATAGAGTCTGTGCGAGCAGAGAATAGCACCTCTGGAAGACATTATACAATCACACATGATGTTAATGGAAACACTCATGTTAGTGACCTGACTATAGTAGATGTATGTAACATTGGACAAATTTCCTCACTCTTGCAGCAGGCTGCTCAGAGCAGGTTTGTCTTCAGTTTTGGGATTTTCTATTCTATTGTATCTTTTTTGTTTTGGTTTAGGTGACTGCTAGGCATATCTGGTTGTGTAAAAATGGCAAGGCTTTCTGAGAATGTTTTTACACTGTTGTTTCTCTATTGTTCTGTTACAAGTTACACAACAATTAGCAAAGCTAAAGCATGGTCAACACTTATTTTGCAGGTCTGTTGGTAAGACTCATATGAATGAGCAGTCATCAAGGAGTCATTTCGTGTTTACTCTAAGGATTTCTGGTGTGAATGAGGTTAATATCTTTGCCTTTCTGGTAAATATTGTCGTCTCACGTTTGAAATTCTTTTTAAATACTAACACTCTCTCCTATTTCAGAGCACTGAACAGCAGGTCCAAGGTGTTCTTAACTTGATTGATCTTGCTGGAAGTGAGCGACTCTCAAGAAGCGGGGCAACAGGAGAACGGCTAAAGGAGACACAGGTTTTTGATTTTAATATACAGTCTATTAAGTTATTCCCATGGAGTTCTTGGACTTACCTCCTAGTCTTTTGTTCTTTTACTTCACCAGGCTATAAACAAAAGCTTGTCAGCTTTGAGTGATGTTATATTTGCATTGGCAAAGAAAGAGGATCATGTTCCTTTCAGAAACTCAAAGTTAACATATTTGCTCCAGGTTAGATTACATTACGACTCCTGAATCATTATGCACATATTTTGTCCATCTGCATCTTTTCTAATCAAAGAGAATCATCATTTTTGAACAGCCATGTTTAGGAGGTGACTCAAAGACCTTAATGTTTGTGAACATATCACCTGATCCATCTTCTACTGGAGAGTCCCTTTGCTCTCTTCGGTTTGCTGCTAGAGTGAATGCTTGTGAGATTGGAATACCTCGCAGACAAACTTCCGCAAAACTCGACTCTCGCCTAAGTTATGGTTAAAGTTTTTCTCTCATCTGTATAACAATAGCAGTTGCTTTAGAGGTTTGTAAGTTTGATTGTGGGTTTTGACATAGATTTTTCTGTACCAAGCTCTTAAGTTCATACCAATCGGAAACTTTTTTATGTGTGAGCAACTTGCTATCTTGGCAATGTCGTGTGAGGAAATCTCCCTGATTGTTATATTCAGAGCTATTCCAGTTATGTAATTGTTTTATTGGACATCATAACTAAATAAGTTGTTGCTTTGTTTCACATAGTTTCAAAACAACATTATTGGAACTAATTGTTCCAATCAAGACCTTTACTTTATTTACAAGCAGCTAAGAAGAAGTCAGCGAGGATAAACTACAGTAATGGAAGCATCATTAACAGACAAAGGCAAAGACTTGCTTGTTGCAGATTGATCAGATGCTGACCGTTGATCTCTAGAGTCTCTCATGGTTCGAAGAAGAAACTCAGATCGCTTTGGAATCGGTAAAGTAACAGTGAAGCTGTTCATCATCACAAGAATGTTATCCATTGAAGGTCTCTCTGAAGAATCATCTTGAACACATAAGAGAGCAATCTGAATGCATCTGATCACTTCATTTGTCTGAAAATTCCCTCTCATTGCTTCATCTACTAGCTCCAATGGTGAATTATCTACCCATAGCTTCCACACCTGCAGAGGATTTTTTTATCATCAAAACCTGATTGTTAGACTGTTTCTGAAAAAACATTACTTAAGAAACAGTTTTTGATTATATATACTCACATATGTCACTAAATCTCCAAGTCCACCATCTTCATAGAAGCTACTGTTTTTTTTGCGGGTTATAAGTTCAAGAACCAAGACTCCGAAGCTATAAACATCTGATTTCACCGAGTATTGCCCGTGGATTGCATACTCTGGAGACATATAACCACTAGAGAGAGAGTTCTTGTTAGAATCAATATGAGAAATTGAATAACTAATTGAAGTGTCAAGATCACAAGAGGAAGAAACAACTTACTATGTACCAACGATTCTTTGAGTATTGGCTTGAGTTTGTTCAACACTAAAGATCCTTGCCATACCAAAATCTGAGATCTTCGGGTTCATGTCTGCGTCTAAGAGTATGTTACTCGCTTTAAGGTCACGGTGAATGATCGTAAGCTGAGAATCTCGATGGAAATAAAGTATTCCTCGAGCTATCCCTTCGATGATCTTGTACCTTCTTTGCCAATCCAAAAGTCCTCTCTTCTCATTATCTACAAACAAAAAAAAAACAATCTGATTAATCATCAGGAAACATATATTTTGTTAGAGGAAAATGAGTGATGATTTGTTATACCGAAAAGGAAATAGTCGAGGCTTTTGTTAGGAACAAACTCATAGACAAGTATTTTCTCTTCTCCATCTAAGCAATATCCCAAGAGCTTAGCAAGATTCCTGTGTTGTAGCTTCGCAACTACATCAACTTCGTTCTTGAATTCTTCAGCTCCTTGTGTTGATTCTTGAGATAGTCTCTTTATCGCTACTGTTTCTCCGGTTATAAGCTGACCCTGAGTGGATTTTACACAAAAGCATTAAACTTTTTTGTTTGTTTTGTTAATTTATGATCACAAGAATTCAATACCTTATAAACTTCACCAAATCCACCATGACCAAGCTTGTTACTTTCTGAGAACTTATTTGTCGCTGCTTCGATTGCGCTAAACTGGAATTGTTGTGTTTCTGTTGATGTAAGACCATCTTCATCTACATTAAAATAAAAATAAAAGAATTCTCAAGAAAGTTTCAAGAAATTGGACTCCCAAATTATAAGATTTGCTCAATCCTTTTTTGGTTTTACCTAAATCCTCTGTTTCAGCACTGAGCTTATTCCTTCTTCTTGCTTGTAAGCAATATGCAGCACCAAGAAGTAATACACAAACAGAAACCGGTACAGCGACCGCAGTTACTATCACCTTCTAGCTCTTGCCTTTCCCTAAACAAAATTCCAAAAACATATGAAACAGAACGACCTTTTTACAAGATTCTGTTCTTATGTTCATCAAGAAAACTAACTTGGAAGTTTGTGTTACTATAAGTTTCAAGATTTCACCTTTTCTTGAAGGAAGCTTCAGTGGTGGTGCAGCCACCGTTGACGGAGGAGGGGAAGGAGCCACCGCAGCCGAAGCATCAGTAATAGTTTCATTGTAAAACGGATAAAGCTCATATCTAAAGCTACAACTCGCAGCTATTACTCTTCCACCAATCCGTCGATCACAACATCTCGGCAACCAATTAATAGCTTGTCTCAAACAGCTCTCACAATCTTGATTCGTCAAATCCGGTGTGCACTGCACAAGGCTATAAATCGTTTGAAAAACCGTGAAATTCGCTTTCTCTGTAGCAAACTTATTGGAGCTCGAAGCCGCTTTGACCGCAACGTTGATCAATAAAGCAGCCAAAGACTCGTTGAAACTACTCACTTGATTCTCTGTAATGTTTTGCGTGTTCCAGAAGAAAACAGCAGGTCTAATTCTCATTTGCCCTATGATGCTTTGATTAGAGTATCTTACCATACACTCATCGTACCAGATTACTGTCTCTTTTTCTGTTGGACACCTTTGGAGCGTTTCGTTGACCGCAAACGCAACGCAGTCACGGCAGATTTCGGCTGAGACGTCGCCACGGCAGAGGAAAACGCCGTAGACTCTGTTGTTATCAGTATCTTCACCAGCGGTTGCGTTATCAAAACGCGAAGTGTAAGCTGCGTTTGGAGAGGAAAGAGATGAAAGAACGGTTCGGAGATTGGTTAAGTAAGTGCTGTTTCTTCTGAATGTTGTTGTGTTTGGACATATGTGGTAGAGATAAGTTGGATCTGTTGCAGAAGAAACTATGTTTAAGCTCATAAAGAAGAAAATTGAGATCAGAGAAACAGAGGATTTGAAACAAGAAGACATGTTTTTTCTTTGTTGTTGCTCTGGTTTTTTTTTGGTGAAATTACTGCAAAAAGATCGATCATGGCTTGAGTTTCTTAATATTCATGGAAATTTATTGGAGTCGTCGTTGATGATTAAGATTGTTTAATCAGATTAGTATGTTCAAGCATCAACAGTCATTGGTTAGACTTGTTCAAACAATGAAGTTAAATGTTCTGTCAGAGATTTTCAAGATAATGTATTTTTCGTTATCAATGACATAATGATCTTATATTAAATAAATAGGTTAGGTCATAGACTTTGGCAATCGTACAAATCACTGTATATAGTCATCGTTTCCGATTAAAATATTACATGGACATGTTGATTTTCGAAGGTGAAAAAATAAGTTAATTTGTTTTGTTAAAGAAAAAGTTCAAAGCTTTGCGAGAGAACAAAATTCCTAGATTCGAGTTTTTACTTTTACCAAATCTGTAGCTAATGTTTTCTTTGATATATTTAACTCAAAGATCAAACATTTACTGAGAAAAAACAAACAAACTCCCAAATCCAAATTACAAAAACGTAAAGAAAGTAAAATCATACAAAAGTAAAAGTAAAATACAAAAGAGAAAACAGCAAACAACAAATCAATCATTCAATCAATCTAAGTAAAGTAGACCGGACACCGTTTATGGTTAAACTTGGGCAAGATCAAACCGTCTCGTCCAACCATGATATTGCAATTAGCATGCATTCTATGGTGCTTACTGATCCACCTATGGAGTTTAAACCGAATATTCGAAACTATATCGAGCCTAAATCCAACGGTTCCTTGAGCCCGATCATTACTAAACTCTGTCCAACGGTTACTTTTTACCGTTAAGGAAGATCCAGTAAGGGTCGCGGTAACAACTGTTGTGTTAGTTGGCTGCTGGAAAAACGGGTTTAGCAACGGGCTTGACCCGACCTTTTGATCTTTGTAGTAAATGAGAGCGTCCATAGAATCAAAGTAAACACCTATGTGTTGGTTTGGGTTAAGTATGGTTACATTGAAAGCAATTCTTGCGCTTTCGAATCCGGTAGGCTGGTCTAGACCTTGGACTACAAAGTCTTGGATATGGAACCGAGGTCGATGAGGGCGTAAACTGAGCCAAAGTATGAAAGCAATGACGCCTACAAAAAACAAAACCAATAAAAACATTGCGCAGATGAATTTTGATATTCGGGTTGAGAGACTTTCTTTGACCCGGTGAGCATAGTAGCTAGCCGAATGGTGACGCTTCATGGGTTGAGTTCGAGCCACGGGACTGGACCGGATGGGGATAGTTGTTCGGTCTGGTGTCATTGTGATTTGACGATTTCCTGATGAACTTTTTTCGGGTGATGATAGTATGTGGGAGATTTTGAGGAGGAAAGTTTGGAGTGTAGGAGTTATGTATGAAGAAGAAAAGTAAATAGTTCTTGAAGTGATTGGAGAAGAAAAGAATCAGATAACGTAAAGTGAACACTTCGTATTAAAACTTTGGTATTTCTTTTTTATTTTTCTATTGTTTTTAATGATTTGTAAGAGAATCGTATAAAGTTTATGAATACAACCTATTGCCGCTGTTATATACTACTTATATATTACATGTATTGAGTTTAAATTCTTTTGTTTTGTTCTAATGATACTGTGTTTACGCACCTGAACAATGTTTTAACAGAGAAACCGAATTCGAACAAATTAAGTTTGAAAAATGTGTTTGAACATACATTTACTAATTTATTTATGTATAGGCGTTTATGTGATATCTAATTCAGGTTATCCACTAGCTTATTAATAGCGTAAAAAAAACATATATACTAAAAAAAAGAGAGCAATTTTGATTATTTTCTTCTGTTAAATAACACAAATATTTTGGTATGTGATATAATTAAAAAAAAAAAAAAAAA
>VBRH01000533.1:310-40235 GCA_014578085.1 Cardamine resedifolia | reverse complement strand
CAGTTCCACTTGATAGACAAGACATGTATCGGTGCAATATCATTCAAATATCAAAATTGCAAAACATGGATTATTTCACAATTTG
Source organism: Cardamine resedifolia (assembly GCA_014578085.1). Taxonomy (NCBI): domain Eukaryota; kingdom Viridiplantae; phylum Streptophyta; class Magnoliopsida; order Brassicales; family Brassicaceae; genus Cardamine; species Cardamine resedifolia. Next base: position 40,150 of record VBRH01000533.1, on the reverse strand, counting down.
TTTTACAAGAAACAAAAAAAAGCCCACTTGTTGCCAGAAAAAGAAAATATCTCTATTTTAAAGCCCACTTGCAACGAAAAATGAAAAGAAAAGGAAACAGAGCACGAAGTTCTAGAAAAGGCGCGATAGCTTCAATAAAGTGGGACCCATGGCTCAATTATTGGCGATTTTCATTTTTCAGCTCCACCGTTGATTAAAAATAATAAGGATAATAGCATCAACGTTACATCTCAACGTTCGCTCTTGTAACATCCGTTAAGATATTGTGGTTGTCGACAAGTTAGTAATAGACGGCGTTTAAAGTTGTTGCTGCCGGCACACGGGTCGTGTTTATCAGCTCAAAGCACAAATACTTTTCCTAACCTAAAATTAAGGCAAGAAAATTAATTAGCCAAACCTAGCGTGTAAACAACGCTCAATACACGTCATTTTACACACGTGTCAACTTTTAATTAGCTATTGCTTCACCGCCTTACCTTCCTCGTGACCGAGTCATCCATCCTCATCCTTTTCTATAAATCATTTCCCTGAGACCTCTTCTTCTCCACAATTCAGTTTTTTCTTAATCGATTTCCAAAAAACTAAATTTCATCTTCTCTATTCTCTCAATCTTGTTCAAGGTAAATTCCTTCTTCTTCTTCTTCTTCTTCTTCCTCAAGTTCTTCGATTATTTGTTTCGTTTCACCTTTTATTTTGATTTGGTTTCTCTTTGATCGAAGACAAATACTTGAGTTTCATCAATAGATGTCATCTGAATAGTCGATTAGGTTTCGTTTTATTCATAGATCTGGAATATTACTCGTCGATCTGTGATTTCCTCTTAATCGATTGATTTTTCTTTGAATTGATTCGGTTTTTTCAAAGAATTTGATATTTTCCGATTATTACCTTCTTAATTACGCGTCGATCTACAATTTCCTTCCAGATCTGGTATCAGTTTCTTGTTCCGATCTGAATCTGGTTTTTGCGATTGGATTTTGTTGTATCGAAGCGATTTTTATTGTGGTGCCGACTGTTTTTGTAATTGATATGAGTTTTGACCTAATTCTGTAAGAATTAAATGACTGATCTTGGTTTTTCTGAATTTCAGATGCAGATCTTCGTTAAGACTCTCACCGGAAAGACCATCACCCTCGAGGTGGAAAGCTCTGACACCATCGACAACGTTAAGGCCAAGATTCAGGATAAGGAAGGTATTCCTCCGGATCAGCAAAGGCTTATCTTCGCCGGAAAGCAGCTAGAGGACGGCCGTACTTTGGCTGATTACAACATCCAGAAGGAATCCACCCTCCACTTGGTTCTCAGGCTTCGTGGTGGTATGCAAATCTTCGTCAAGACCCTTACGGGAAAGACGATTACCCTCGAAGTGGAGAGCTCTGACACCATCGATAACGTTAAGGCTAAGATCCAAGATAAGGAGGGTATCCCACCGGACCAGCAAAGGTTGATCTTTGCCGGAAAGCAACTCGAGGATGGCCGTACTTTGGCTGACTACAACATCCAGAAGGAGTCGACCCTTCATCTCGTGCTCAGACTCCGTGGTGGTATGCAAATTTTTGTTAAAACTTTGACCGGAAAGACCATCACTTTGGAGGTGGAGAGTTCTGACACCATCGACAACGTGAAAGCTAAGATCCAAGACAAGGAGGGTATCCCACCGGATCAGCAGAGATTGATCTTCGCCGGAAAGCAACTTGAGGACGGCCGTACTTTGGCCGATTACAACATTCAGAAGGAGTCTACACTTCACTTGGTGTTGCGTCTTCGTGGTGGTATGCAGATCTTCGTTAAGACCTTGACTGGTAAGACCATTACCCTCGAGGTGGAGAGCTCTGACACCATTGATAACGTGAAAGCCAAGATCCAAGACAAAGAGGGTATCCCACCGGACCAGCAGAGGTTGATCTTCGCCGGCAAGCAGCTGGAAGATGGTCGTACCTTGGCCGATTACAACATTCAGAAGGAGTCAACCCTTCACTTGGTGTTGCGTCTACGTGGAGGTATGCAAATCTTCGTGAAGACTCTTACCGGCAAGACAATCACCCTCGAAGTTGAGAGCTCTGACACCATTGACAACGTCAAGGCCAAGATCCAGGATAAGGAAGGCATCCCACCGGACCAGCAGCGTCTTATCTTCGCTGGAAAGCAGCTTGAGGATGGTCGCACCTTGGCCGATTACAACATTCAGAAGGAGTCAACCCTTCATTTGGTCTTGCGTCTCCGTGGTGGCATGCAGATCTTCGTGAAGACACTTACCGGCAAGACAATCACCCTTGAAGTCGAGAGCTCTGACACCATTGACAATGTCAAGGCAAAGATCCAGGACAAGGAAGGTATCCCTCCGGACCAGCAGCGTCTCATCTTCGCTGGAAAACAGCTAGAGGATGGTCGCACATTGGCTGACTACAACATCCAGAAGGAGTCGACTCTTCACTTGGTCCTAAGGCTCCGTGGTGGTATGCAGATTTTCGTGAAGACTCTGACCGGGAAGACCATCACACTGGAAGTGGAGAGCTCTGACACCATTGACAACGTGAAGGCTAAGATCCAGGACAAGGAAGGCATTCCTCCGGACCAGCAGCGTCTCATCTTCGCTGGAAAGCAGCTCGAGGATGGTCGCACACTTGCTGACTACAACATTCAGAAGGAGTCAACCCTTCACTTGGTCCTCCGTCTCCGTGGTGGTTTCTAGGCTTAAAAGCCTTCATTATGTTTCTGTTTCTGTGTACTTTTGTGTTCTTGAGGCCTTGTAAAGCCTCTAATAAATAATTGGTGAACTATGTTTGCGTTCTTATCTCTCTCCTTTCTTCCAAAGACTAATCGGATCGACCTCTCTATTGGAATATATATCTTTGTTGCTCCTTAGCCTCGTTTGTCGCTTAATTTATGTGCATGTTTCCTTGTTGAGCCTCTCCCATATCTGTCTGCAAACTTTATTTGAAAGTCATTAGCTTTTAAGATTTGTAAGGATGCATTTGGAAGTGTGGTTGGGTTAAAAATTTTGGGGCTTTCACATTCGTTGTTGAGGGTTTGTGGTTTAGAGGAAAGATTCACTGCAACTGGCCCAGCAAAAACAGACATACACATGAGATTTCTGAGAGGAAACTGCAATATGCTGAGTGTATCGACTTGCACATCTTTGTTTAGCGAGGGAGATGGAAGTTTCTTAATTCAAAAGCGTTTTATCTGACAATGCAATCGATATAATCTTCTGTTGTGGATAGTTTGGAGTTTTGAAGGAAAGGTTCTGATATGATCATAAGTGAAGTTGTATGCAAGTAAAATGAATATTTCTCCCTTTTCATCAAAATAACAAAAAACATGATATACCAATCCATTGGGTTAATACAAAAATCAAAATACATTTTCTTCTGAAAATGAGTTAAAAACTGCAAAAGAAGTTGAGAAAATTTCCAACAAATGGAGAGACAAACAAACAAACAAAGAATAAATCAATAAAGGTCACAAGAACTATTTGGTAAATTATTGGTCAAGTGACAGCCATTCCATTTCTAGCTCTAATTCTCCAGACTCTACATTCTGAAGTTTGAGTTGAACCTCCTGTTTCACTTTGCCATCAACAATGTTAATGATACTGTCATCTACAAGCGGATTATCATGCGATTTTAGCCATTTCCCAATCTGCATATCCCCAAACATTTCAGGATCCCCAAACGCCATTGCTGATGTTATCAATGGTTGGATATCAATCTCAGCTTCTCCCATTATGTCATCAGCAGAAAATGTATCATAATCATACACTTGCTGCCACCACAAAGAAACCAAAACCACCCCCCGTTAAGATATACATATAAGCTATACCAATGGCCAAAAATCACCAGTAGAAAATCAATCGGCTTTACCAATTTCACTGGACCATAGCTCTCAGGAACAGACAGCATGAGTTCTTGATTCCATACCGGGTTCAAATTACTATTCACAACAGCTGTCTGAAGTTTCTGAACAGTCAAAAACAATTTTATTCAAGATTCACAAGAGTCTATAGATACAGGTTAATAAACAGTCACAAAGCGATCACTTACTTGCTTCCCTAGATTCAAGACAACGTATGGATCACTTGACATCATGTCTCTGATTGCTAAGTTAGTACCTTTCTTAATAGTCACCTTCAACAATCCAATAAACTCTACCATCCCTTCCTGAAACTGTCAATTTTACTGATTTCAAAACATGCAAGAAGAAGGTATAAAGTAAATGTTAGCTTTGCATGTTAGAAGCTTTACTATCTTCTCAGATGATGAATTTGTGCGAAAACTATCCATGATCTTTCTAGAAAGACTTGATTTAAGAAAAGCTGAATTCTTTTTGGAGCACTTTCCCGATGTAATCCGCAAGCTTGGCTTCAGAAACTCTTGGAGTTCATATTTTGATCTTAACAAAGATTCAAGGAATTGATTAACTCATTAAACAACAAGAACATATTTCTTCTGTCACAAAGTTTCTTTTTGTTTTTGAATCTTACCTAATGAATCTCATACGCTGGTCATGACTAACATCAGGTCCAGGCTTAGAGTATGCTTCGGGTACAAAAGCTTCGTAAATTGAATTAGCAGATGCATTTCCTCCAATTTCAATCATGGAATCGACTTCCTCATCTGACCATTCATCAAGTGTCACAGACAAAACCTGCAGAAACCAAACTATGATTAAGTACACAACAAAAGAGATCGTTTTGTTTGAGTACTAAAGAGAAGAGACAACAAATGGAAAACCAAAATGTAATAAAGCAAAGAACCAAAATCACCTTTGAGATATGAGTGCCGAGGCTTCTGTGCACACCGCAACATTTTAAGCAGATGAAAACTCCGATATTTGCTGACCTGAAAACAAGCCATTAACTGATTATTCAACATGAGAAACAAACACAAAGATGCATAACTAAGGATACAAGAACATATGGATCAAGCTCTAATCGCGTAATTGTGAATTAGTATCTTTTGGTTATGCTAAAGAAATGTGAGAACTTCAACTGTACTAGACTTTTCATGTTGTAGATTTTCGGGTAGACTAACAAAGAACATACAGAACCAAACACATAATAACATGATTAGACATGATAAAATGGCTTAGGAAAGTTATTAGCTTTAAAATTCATATGACATGTTGTCTTTCAGAAAAACAACAATAAGATTGAAGAAACCACACAAATCGAGAAGCTTAAAAGCAAGAACTTACGCCCATTTAGGATCAGAAGCGCCACAATCAGCGCAGACTCGGTTATCAGGTTGACTTAAAAGATCCCTTATTCTTCTTTTACCTGTTAAACACACAATGTGTATAGTGTGACAACATATTAAGAAACCTTGAAATCATTTTGTGGAGCCATTATTACTACTACAAAACATGAAAATCCAGAAATTTCTCGAAATCTATAGAAATTCATCACAAAGTCATGAAATCCACAAACATACCTGAGCCAGGCTTACCGAGTCCGGCTGCATAATTGCTCATTGCTCTTCTTTTAACAAACAAAAATCATCAAACAAAATCCTACATTGAACAACAAACAAAATTACCCATCACACAAATTGTTGGAAATGAACACATAATTTCCAAACAAAAAAGTTCCAATATTTCTTAAGGATATAAAAAAAATACGATTAAAGGCGAATATTCTTGTCAATTCTTCAGAAAAAGTTATATCTTTATTAATTAAAAAAAAAAAATAACGATTTAGATCATCCTCATGTGTTCGGATTCCGACACCAGAGATTCAAAAGTTGAGGATAGAAAAAGAAAAAGCATTGTAAGATAAAATTTAGGATCTTTTCTAACAACATTCAATGAAGAACATTTCAATTGAAGAATTAGGGACTGGATGATCTAAATATAAAACAAAAACACAAAAATGGAATTGGAATCGAGAGAGATAGAGAGATTTGGTGTTCTTACAATATTGAGAAAAGGGAAGATAGATAGACAAAGGAAAGAGGTGCTTTACAATTTCAAAATGGCAAATGATCGATCATCTGCAAATGACAACGTCGTGCTTACTTTTCTTTTTATATTTTTATTTTTGTCCCCTCTTTTTGCTTTTTCTTTTTGGTAAATTTTTCCGCTATTTTAAATATAGAGAAAATTGTTAATTTTTTTTAAAAGACCAAAAAAAAAAAACTCATTTCAATCCGGGTAGCTTATACTTATAGGTCTAGGCATTCGTGTTTCAGATCGGTTTCGATTCAATTTTTTTTGAAATTTTCGGATTTATAAGTCTAGAGACTTCGTGTACAGTATATATAATTTTTAGTTCGGGTTCGGGTTAAATTTGAATAAAGTTTGGTTAAATTTTTATAAATATAACTAAATTTTTTTGAATGTTTTGAATATTTTAGATATTTTGGTTTAAACATAATTGATATCTTCGGGCTTATAAGTGTAACTGGGACTAATTGAGTTATATCAAATTTAAATATAACTAATACTTTTAGATATAGAATTATATTTTAAGTTTTTCGGATACCCATTCGGTTCTCAGTTTGGTTTGAGTTCTGGTTCGATTTTTTCGAATATTAAAATCTAAATTTCATTCTGGTATTTTATGAGTTTGGTTCTTCGGTTCCAAGTATTTTGTCCAGACCTAGTTGCTTTAAAGGTGTTGGCTTTTAATTGTTTCTTTTTTTTTGTCAACAAGCTATTAATTGGTTTATAAAAGAAAAACCAAATACAAAACAAAAGAAAGTATATCATTCAGTCAGTTTAAATTGGCTTTGGTTTTATAGCAAAATATTACTCATATATGACGTTAATGTTAATGGCATCAGATTCCTTGGTCCAAAATGTTATAGTAGATGTCAATCACCTTTACATTCTGAATAATTAGAAGCTTCCCTTTGCTCTATGAAACGTATTTTGGATAAAGGCGTTGTGGGATTATGAAGTTGGATTGTTCGGAGCTAATGGAGATGGTGTAGATTATTCAACTGAGTGGCCAGCTTTTGCAACAGATTTGGACGAATTCTCTTATCTAAAGAGTAAAGGTTTTGTTATTTATTTTTATCTCTCTATTTCTTTAATACGAGAATCTATGTTTTGCCACGCTTGTAAGTGCCGGATTGGTTCCCTTCGTAGGTGAGATTTTTCTCCATCTAGTTATCAATATAATGGCGTCAAGAACTTCACCAAGAGATTAATAATCCCACAAAAGAGAAAATTTCAAATCCCACTACACATTTCATTTTTTCTTTGTTTAAGAAAAAAAAAACAAATATCAAGCAATGTGGTTGTTACAAAGATTGAAAACTCGTTTCTTAGTAGTATCCCACTATCCCTTTCCATAAGAGGTATTGATGAACAATTACTCTCTAAGCTTTCCATATCTAAAATAGTAACTCTGAAGACTTGCTACCTAATTTTTCTCCTCTCCTTTAATAAAACACACACATTCATTTGCTTTATCACATCCATCATCTTCAATTCCAACACCTCAAAAACTGATTAACAATGGCGTCAAATTTCTTCACTAAAATTCCATCACTCTCTGCAATTTTCTCGATTTACACATCTCTCTCTGCCTTCACGATCCTCTTCAAAACCATTCTCCATGAGATAATCCCAACCAAAATCAGTGACTTTATCATCTCCAAATTTCACTGATTACTTTTCTTCTTATTTCAACTCCGATCTCACATTCATCATCGAGGAACAATGGGATTACGTGCACCTCAAGTTTACTTATCGACCCTTTTACCCAAAACCTCCACCGGAAGTCTCCTCGTTGGTTCGAGCAACCTCAAGAATCCGATGGCTAAACCCAAATTTGGAGTCCCTATAAATTCCAAAATCATCGATAAATACGAATGGATCCTTCTTGAATGGACTCTTCTCTCTGAAGAAGACAATAACAATTACCAGAGTAAACAAAAACTGTAACCTTCCTCAACATGTAACCCTAAAATTTGTTTTGTTTTTTTTTTCAATACAGATTCCTTTTTAGTATATCTCTCAACATTGCCTCTAACTGAGATGGGTTGTTTTTATGTGCAACAGAACCAACCCTACAGTGATATCGATCTGAAGATGCCTGCTCTTATTTCAAAGAACTTTGACTAAGCATTGCTCAATAGATTTATTGATTTATGTGTATCTTATTAACACGGATGGTACGTCACACTCAATTTTGGTCTTCTTTGTATTCAAGGCTTCATAAGACAATCACGTATATGTGAATTTGACAATGGTCTTGATATGGGAACCTTAACCTAGCCACGTAGCAATAACTTGACCTTTCAATTGGAATTCATATGTTGAAGAATAATACAACAATCACAGAACCAAATCAAGCTGAGCTTTCTAGTCTTATCATCCATGAAATGGATCATCACCCGATTATTCAGTTGCAGAAAATGTTGAAAATCACAGACACACTATTAACTCAATACACTTCAACATGCCACTGCTTGTTCTTCCTGAGCTGAGTAAGTTTCTGCTCCCAGCTTTCGCCTCGCTCTTCAGCGACCCTTTTAAGCGTATCTTGAATCCCGGGCATCATTCCTTTAAGCCCACAAAAGTAAATATGAGCTCCATTGTCCAGAAGTTTAAAGATCTCGTCGCTGTATTCTTCAATCTTATCCTGCACATACATCTTCCCTCCTTTCTTGTTCTTCTCTTCTCTGCTCAGTGCTTCGTCGTACCTGAAATTCTCTGGATAGTCCTTGAGGTAACTGGCGAATTCTTCATCATAGAGAAGACTGTCTGTGTTAGCCACACCGAGGAAGAGCCACGCGAGTCCATCAAACTTGAAATTAGGAACGTTCTCCATAAACATACGCCGTAAGTATCCTCTGAATGGAGCAACTCCGGTTCCAGTAGCAATCATTATATGAGTAGCTTTCGGGTCATCTTCAGGTAAAAGCATCACCTTTCCTGAAGGACCTGTCATGTCAACAATACATTTTAGACAAGACAAGTCTAACAAAAGAATGAGTTCTATATCTGTAAACACACATAAACTTACCAGTGATTTTAACTTTATCGCCAGGTTTGGCATTGCATAAGAAGTTGCTGCATACACCAGCTTTGGACGGATCTTCTTTTCCAGTCTCTGGATCATAGTAAAGAGCTCGACGAACACATAGACTAGCTGTTTTGCCATCAAAAGAATCTCCATACCGTGTTGATGCAATTGAATAAAGGCGAACATTGTGAGGCGCACCAGGTTTCTTAGGATTCTCGCCCTACAGATCAAGAATAGAGTACAAGAGCCAGGCATGTTACCAATCGAGAGGGCGAATCATTAATCAGCAAAAGGAACACAATTTGCGAGTGAAGCACTTACAGGAGGAATCACTCCATAGCTTTGTCCTTCCCAGTAAGGAACATTACCATCATGGTCAATTACAATGTGGCAAGTCTCTCCAGGTGCTTGTGGACCAACAATTCTCTCAACCGAAACAATCGTTGCCGTGTAAGGCTCCTTAGGCCTGTACAAGTTTAACGGAGTCTCTTTGGGATCTTCGAGTTCTAATGGAGTAACTGAGACTTTGGATCTGCTTGTTTGCTGAAGTGACATACATATTGTGGAACGTTTATTCACACTTAAGCTTCCAGATTTCGAATCTAGTCTCAGCAGAGGACCCCTTGACTTCTCAGTGAAGCTTATACTATGGACCTGAGACAGAATCAAAAGGTCAACGTCAACCACAAATCTTTGAAATTTCTTCCTTCTACTTTCTAGATGAGATGCTAAAATCCCCAAAGGATTCCAATTTCATTTCTCAGTAAATGCAAAATCCAGTTTTTGTCATCTTCTACTTGTAAAGAATGTAACTTTCAATACCAAATTCACTACAAGTCGACATCAGAAGTAAAGACGAAAACTTTCAGGACCATCTAAACATCTAAAACAACAAAGTTCGGCAATTGGGTAATCTAGATCGGTTTTGCTCACCTTAATCATAGATCGGTTCGACCCATCAATTCCAGTTGGAAGTGTAACAGACATCTGAAATCAAAAACTAAACTTTCATTATATCCGAAAATAATTTCAGGAACCAAGGAGGTAAAAGAGTATATAATAGCAAAAACCAAAAACCTGAGAAAGAGGAGTTGAGAGAGCCATGGTGATGGAGAAAAGAGACGAGATTTTTCTCCAAAAGAATTATAATAACTGAATCGCAATCGAGAAAAAATGATTGAGGAACTAAAAAAACAGAGGACTTTTCTGGGTTTATAGTAAAAAGGTGTAATGAAGAAAGATCCTTTCCAGGCCCAGAAGAGTCACACAACAGAACAGCCCATACTGTCTGCAATTATATCTTTTGATTATTTTATTGGGATGCTGCAATTAAAAGACATTACGTATCTTAAGAGAAGTGAGTTTCGTTTCAGCAAATTCTCTGTATGACTTTATCAAGTTTGAAAGTTTGAAATTTAACAAGTTGCAGTAGACTGAATTGCATCTTTTTCTGTTTCATCAGCCAAGTATAAAAAAATAAAAAAAATTATTGTGGAATAGAATCTGTAAAAACAACTAGTTAGTTACTACGTAAATACTTTCTTTGCTTGATGCTTGTGCTTCTTTAGTTTCAGAATCTTCACTCTCTTTAGTCATCTTCTTGTTTTCTTGAAACTCAATAAGCGTAACACCCCGATTCTTGCTTTGTAATCTCAGCAGGAGTTGCCTTCACCTCAAGGATCATTTTTGATTTTGAGGTACAAATACAATGCAGCCACAACAAATGATCATGAGTCCAGTCTTCCCAACGCCTAATCAAGTTTCTTCTTAAGATTGACCATAACCCGCGGCATCCTAAGTTTAGTAGATCAGACAATGTTACATTGTTACCTGAGAGTGATATCCATAGAAACAAGAATCAAAATGTAGATTAATGAAGCCTATATGGCGGCTATATATCACTCGCAACTTCGCAAGAGTCGCAACCTTTGGATCTTTTTTATTATTCCCATTTTATTCGCAATCTGCAAGACAACCCCTCGTTTATACTTTGAAGAAAACGACGTCGTTTCTAAGCTGTATTTATTTACAGTTTAGTGACATCATGCTTTAGTGAAATGACGTCGTTTATACTTTTAAGAAAACGACGTCGTTCCTTTAGTGTTCTTCTTCCACAGTCGAGTCAAAACCCTAAATCTGCGTCGTCCTCAAACATCATTTTCAGACGAAAGGTTTGGAGAAATCAGAAATTCAGGTAAATCGGAAGAATGATTCGAGTTACGAGACCAAAACCGATTATCGAGTCACTGAGTTACCACCTTCTCCAGAGATGTTCCGCAAGCGGAACCCCTAAAGGAAAGGCCAAGCTGAAGACAGGTCAGCCATTAAAGCGTAACAAAGTCTCCACCAAAAAAGGTGGTGGTGGAGGCGGCGGCGGAGTTGGAGATGGAGAGGAAGCGGTTAAAGGAAAAGGAAAGATTTCCGATGAAAAGCAGAAGCTTTACGAGCAATGCTTAAACGCTCCTTGTCCTGTTCGCTACTTGACACCCAAAGAGCTCGAGCGTGAGGCGCAACGTGAGAAGCTAGGACTGATTAGCAAAGAGAAGCAACGAGATATGGAGATCCAGAAGAAAGGAGGAGCTGCCTCAATGGGAGTCACCGAAGAACCGATCCGAATTGGGACTCCAGGTTTAGATTACATTTCGTTAGGGATTTTTGAAGCTGAGGAATTGCCGAAATACAAGCTGACGGAAGAGGATGGAGAGAAATTGGCTAAGGAGTATAGTAAAGTTCTGATGAGAGAGCATAGAGAGCGTCGTGCAGCTGAAACTGCGCTTCTCAATATGAAGAAAGCTGCGATTGAAGCATTGCCGGAGAAGCTGAAGAAAGCGGCATTAGAGCCTGATTTGACACCATTTCCGGCGAATCGAGGTATGGCTACTCTTACACCTCCTATTGAAGGGTATCTAGACAAGGTTTTGGATGCTGCCAAGAAGAGCTCAAGGAAAGAGAAGTTGAGATGATTCATTTTAAAGGTTAGAGCTTTTGTCATTTGCTTATCGTTTTTTCTTTGGAGATGAGCTTTGACCGTTTGTTTTTATACCAATAGAAACGATTGAGGATTTAGAATTCAGGATTGATCTCTAAGTCTTGGGTTTAGTGATTTAGTTTGTTGTAGAAGATGGCTCAAACTTGATGGCTGGTTAGATTTCATGTAGTTTGATACTTATCGAAAGTTTTTAGCATTTTTTAACTGGTGAAGTAGATGAATGGAAATTACTCTCTTGTAACGAAAAGCAGAATTGGTAACTTCTGGAAATATTATCTTCTCTGGGGTGACTCTTGGCATGTAGGCTTGATTCTTCTTATGTACAGCTCTTTGGGTTATTCTGTGTCATCTTTTCTACACTATTTGCTTTTGTTTAGTTTTTCTTTCTATCCTGTTTGCATTTTTCTTGTATCAATCAAGTCCTCGTGTTGTGGTATTCTATTTATGTATGGACGTTTTGCTTTGAGCTTTCCTGATCTATATTCTTCGTGCCTTTGTGGGTTCTTATCAACTGTCTGAGGTTTCCTAGTCACCACTCTCTGTGCTTTCTTATGTGTGGCTGTGTGTTTGCTGTTCAGGACTTTCTAAATCGATTTCTTTGTGGATTCTTATCTGTGCATGAATGTATATATCCTCAGAGCTTTCCTAATGCTTTCTGCGGTTTCTTATCCAGTTGAAGTTATGTTCACAGAATGGAACAGCAGCAGACCTGATTCATCCAGAAGTGCCAGAAACAGGAACCTCACGAACCTGTTCACAGAGATTCCAAGCTTGACTAGAGTTATGCATTTAGGTGTTTGGCTTGCTTGCAAACGAGACTTTCTTAAGCTAGCCATGTTGGATCTTGACAAATAATAAAATCAAGTCTGGATTTTCTTGATATTTTGCTTAGATTTTTCCATTAGTCAAAGGTGAAACCAATGGGAAACATAGGCTTATAAAAAAAAAATCACGTCTGGATTTAATGATTTTTTACTTAGAATTTTCCACTAGTCCAAAGGTGGTGAGTCAAATGGGAACAAGAGCCTTGTGGATTTTTATTGGGAGAGAACAGTATGGAATTTTCATCCTTTTTGATTCATCAGAGGTTCAAAATGTTAAAGTTATCTCTCATTTAAAAAAATGGAACAAAGAACAAACAAAAAGGGGAGCAAAAACTTCAAGACATGCAAAGACTTGTAATAATCCCTATATAACTAAAGATTTGATCTTTCGCTTTTAGCAACTCAAAATTTTAATACCAACTCTTCTTTAATCCCAATGAGATACTTAAAGATGGCCTTAAGGGATGTATTGCGGCGCCATTTTGCACTTATGACAGCCTTAAGGGATGTATTGCGACGCCATTTTGCGCAGACTTCAAACAGCCCCATCTTCCAAATCGCGTTTCCTGCCATATTGATTTCACGGAACACAACAGTTTGAGATTAGCACTCACACACAAAGGAGGAAAACGATAGGGAAAAAACAAAAAGAAGATAAGAGAGGATCACATACTTGCCCAACACCGGCAATCAGAAATTTACCCGATTTTGCAAAAGCCAAAGAGTTCACAAATCCAGTCTGTAAGATCATACGGGATTGTAAGGATTATTATATGATTAAGTGAAATGTTTTTTTCTATAGACTAGAATCAATACAGTCTCAAATGCAAATGGGTTTATCGCAGGCTAAATGTTTGCAAGGTATGAAGTAATCACACTCACAAACAGCCCATAAAACCATTCCCAGCTCTAGATTTATCAGAAGCACTGAAGAACAGATCTAGGGAAAGAAAATTTACCAGTGGAAGCTTGTACAAAGGTCGAAGGGCATTTGCTCCAGTTTCAACAGCCCACAAACGCACAAAACCATTACCAGCTCCAGATGCAGCAAGATCACTACCTCTACAAGTAGTAACTGAATTAACCCAAGAACTTGCTGAGCAAGAGTTAGCGTTAACAGGTCCATGATCACCGTTTTCTGTTTAAAACAAAAAAAGACTTAGCAGGAGCTGCAACGAGACATACTGTTTTGTAACTGTATACTGCAATGATAAGATTCAATAGCAACAGAGATGACATGGTGAGGAACTAAATGAAGTTTTACCTAAGATTCCATTGGCAGTAATTCCTTCTGTTATATCGTGATGTGCATTCTTGGCAACTGGTTTCTTTTTTAGCATACCCCAAAGAGCAACAGTTCCATTATCGGAACCAGACAGATACTCACTATCACTGATGAAACAGCAGCTCTCAAGAGACGATGCAGGAGCACGATAGACCAAACGACTAGTCTCAGGGACCTATTATCATATAACAAGACTTACAAAAACAGAATGGCAAAAAGAAAACCATACGATAATGGCTCCCAATAGTGTTCACATGGAGGATAAGTAGCAACCTTATGATACAGCATGGTTCTATCTCTTCCAACCGAAAGCACACGCTCCTTCCGTAGCAAATCAACGGCTAGAACTTCAGCCTGATGTCCATAAATATCAGCTACAAACGATTTATCTTCTGCATTCCACACCTTGATATATCTGTCAAATGAACCAGAATAGACTTCTGCAGTTCCGTGTCTGAAACATAGAGAGGAAACAGTGCCCCGATGACCTGGAAATGCCTGTAGATCACATAATTATAAACGCTGTGTAAGAATTGATGAAACAAATAGAAGACCACAAAACAAGAGCCAGATTAATCATTACCTGGACATGCTCTCGCGTACGAACATCCCATATATGAACATGGCGATCAACTCCTCCAGTTGCCAAATAACGACCATCAGAGCTAACAGCCAAAGCATGAGATTCCCTGCTGTGTTTTTTATTTCGAGGCTCCCTCACTTTCATCCCATGAGACTTCAGAATTTCTTCACTTGGCCAAATGTATTTGTCACTTTTTCCAGAAGATACATCCCAATGCACAATAGTACCATCTTTTGAAGCTGAAAATCCTCTAGAATCGTCATCAGATAAAGCTACCGATACAACAGATCGTCGGTGCTTGACAATAACACTAAACTCATCAGTACTTAGTGGCTCCTGAACCCTGATTCATGAAAAAGGTTTAAATCAGTATTACTATAACCAATCAAATTGACCTAATAAATGTAAACGATTACTCACAATTAAATCAGTTCCCTAAAACACTGACTACTCATAAACCCTATATTACAAACAATCTTGAATACATTAAGGATACCAGAAGTTCTTCATTACCTCGATGCAATAACTCTTCGAACCCTACCACTCTCCTCAAGCTGGTTCTGCATCAAACTCTTCTTAAGAGCCTCATCGTCATCTTCTTCATCATCATCATCATCTTCATCACGCTCTCTCCGCTTCGCTTCCCTCCTTCTATTCAGAAACCCCTCAGCTAATCTCTTCCGCGTCTCTCCAGCCGTCTCACCAGCAAACTCATCATCATCCTCCACTTCCTCAATTTTTTTCGAATCTTCGTCTCCCACTGTAAATCCGTTCTCTTCCGCGTCAGATTCCACAGACTCGATATCTTCGTCATCGTAACTGACTTTTCTCCGTTTCCTCGTCTCTTCCTTGAAGAATGGATCCTTATCAATCGAACTCTTTTTACCGCTTCTCTTAAAGCCTCCACCTTTCTTCTTCTCGTTCTTCATTCTTCTCTCTCTCTCTCTCTCTCTCTCTTTCTTAGGGTTTAACGTTATTGCACTTTGACTTGTCTAGGTTTAGCCTCAGGGTTTAGTGGCGACGGAAGAAGAAGGAAACGATTACTGTATTTGGTCGGAAAAAAGAAGTTTACAACTTTAAAATCTCACTTCGCATTTACAAAACCTAGGTTTTCTTCAGGACTCGGGTCGACCCGGACTGACCCGGACTGACCCGGCCCATTTATTAGCTAGTCTATACTGAGCGCTTTAACCATGTCATTCATTTGTAGCAGAAACTTGGGCCTTTAATTACAAGCCCACAACCAACCGGAAATGATTGAAGTTTTTTATTTTATGGTATACCGAACCGGATCAGTCACCGAATTGTTAAATTTATACCAAACTCGCGAGTCTTTGTCGAAGGGGCGTCTCTCGTCTTCTTCCTTGTTCGATTTTCGCCTCGTTTTGTCTTTCTTTTCATCGTTTCTCTCTCTTCTTACCGACTTCTTCCAAAAGCTTGTTGGAGAAATCCAGAAGCTTCTTTGAGGCCCTCGCGTAGATAGTGAAACTCCAGTTCTCCTGGGGAAAAGGAAGAAGAAGATGAGCTCATGGAATTACGTCGTCACGGCTCACAAACCCACCAGTGTCACTCACTCCTGTGTTGGCAACTTCACCAGTCCCCAAGAGCTCAATCTCATTGTTGCGTATGTAGATTCTCTGCTTCTCTTTCTTATCAATTTTATATTTCGTTTCCATTTTAGTATTGTTTTAGCTGTTGATATGGGTTTAGGGTTTTCAATGAAGCTTCACGGCTCAATTTTCAATAATTTTAACAAAATCGTAGAGGGAAGTCTCTCTCGAGAAATTCTCACACTTTGGAGATGAGTATTGAGAAATTCTCACACTCTGGAGATGAGTATTGGGATTTTAGTCTCTCTGAGTTCTTTGTTGTGGTGGATAATGTTTCTAAGACTTGTTTTTGGTATGGCTGTAACTGCCCTGAACTAAATTACATGTTAAAGAGGGTTCACTAATAACTTTGAAGATTATGCCTTTTTCGGTATGGAGGGTTTTCGAGTATATACGTTTGCTAGCAGTTAGGTATATTTGTTTGAAATTTATCTCATTTTTCGATTTAGCAATGTCCCGTAATGTTGTATCATCTTTTGGATCATATCCATTATATTGTTAGTTTAACAGTAGTGTTGATCTGTTTGCAGGAAATGTACTCGAATTGAGATCCATTTGCTTACCCCACAGGGACTTCAGGTACTACTACATGCGTCTCTATTGTTTCGGGCTTATATGGATTATCCTTTAATCAATAAGGAAAAGTTGCCATCTTGTTTTTCATTTCAATTTACAAATTTTAAGTTCCTTGGACTTAAGAGTGTAATTTTTAAAACTTTGTTTCTATGGTTTGTTTTGTTAGTAACATAAGACTCTGATGGTGTTCCTATATTGCAGCCTATGCTGGATGTTCCTATCTATGGAAGAATCGCTACTCTGGAATTGTTCCGGCCCCATGTGAGTATATATCTCTTATCGTGTTCTCTTATCATGGTCTTATTAATAAGTTACAGTGTTGATAGTATTGTCCACAATTCTTTGCAGGGCGAAGCACAAGACTTTTTGTTCATTGCAACTGAGAGATACAAATTCTGTGTTCTACAATGGGATGCCGAGTCCTCTGAGCTTATTACTAGGTACAGTTTCCAAAATGTAATGTTTTTCATGCATCTAATTGATGTTAACCAAGCAGTTGTGTTATTTGTCTTTTGATTTATGATCATACTTGCCTTAATCTTATCATTTTTGGTTCTCGCATTGTTGTTACTCCTTACTGGTTATTAAAAGAATCAATATATCAGATGACCATTCAATTTGATGTTTTAATGTTTTTCAGAGCAATGGGGGATGTTTCTGATCGTATAGGCCGACCAACAGACAACGGTCAGGTATTAAATTTGTCTTCTTGCACTGTGAATTTCAGAATGCTTAAATTTTTACTTTCCTTCGTTAAAACTAGGTATTGTAGTTAAGGGATTGGCGAGCATGTAGCATGCTTCTGATTTGACTCTGGCTTTTGTAGATTGGCATAATTGATCCAGATTGTCGATTAATTGGACTCCATCTGTATGACGGCTTGTTCAAGGTATAGTTTTCTTTTATAAGAAATTTGACATATGTGCTTGTTTACTGAATTATATCGTGTTACTGAACTTCCACTTATCTAACTGTTTATATAACGTATGATGATGCTTCTGTGTCTTTGGTTCTTCTTTTAGGTTATTCCATTTGATAATAAGGGACAGCTCAAGGAAGCTTTTAATATCAGGTACTGTCTTATTCACCTATCTGTGTGTTGTATTGCACACTTTTTCCATGCATCAGATTCTTTTGCAGTGGCAGACCTAGAATTTAATTTTACCGGGGTCATAAAATTTTGAAAAGTGTATCATAAAGTTTTGTGCATAGTAATATTTTCATAAACACTAAACAAATGAAAAAATGATGTTATTTTCATTTAAGAAAAGGGTATACTAAGTAAAAAAAGGCTGTTATTTTCGAGAAAATAACAAAAAGGGCATAAATATAAAACTGAAAAGATGTATGTAAGTTGTCAAAAAAGAAAAGAAAAATTAAACCGAAAATGTCAAATGTGAGATTCGAACGTTGGTTATGGAGGGTTACATCCTAGGGAATTACCATCTTTGCTATTAGCACTGCATTCAATTACATGCATAAAGAAATATTAATTATTTTACGGGGTCAAGTTACCCCCTATCTTCTTACTGGGTCTGCCCCTGTTCTTTTGTAAATCCTTAAAGTATGGGTATTCTGTGGACATTTTAAAACTGAATGATATATCGAATGTGGTGCCTAAATTTCAGGTTGGAGGAATTGCAGGTTCTGGATATCAAGTTTCTGTTTGGATGTGCAAAGCCTACAATTGCAGTACTTTATCAGGTGTGGTAATATCTTAACATGTGTGTGCTATGGAAAAAAAAATTTACATGCATTTAAATTTGTTTTATGGGCATGTATAAACCCTGTTCTTTATTTTAAAGTCTTACCAGAGTTTACTGTAAAAAAAAACGTTTTTGGAGTTTGTTAATATCTGTACTGTTGTTGGTAGTTGATGGAGTTAAAGCAAAGTTACTTTTTCTCAATTTATTTGAGTGGTTGTTATCTAAACAGGTCTTTCTTTTTTACTTTAAACGTTATTTTGATGTACGTGATGCAATCTAGAAGTTTTTTCCGGTGGGACTAACTAATGCTTGGTTTCATAGGACAACAAAGATGCTCGTCATGTCAAAACATATGAAGTCTTTCTAAAAGAAAAGGATTTTGTCGAGGGTCCATGGTCACAAAACAATCTCGACAATGGTGCTGACTTGCTGATTCCAGTACCACCACCACTTTGTGGTGTCCTTATTATTGGGGAGGAAACAATTGTCTATTGCAGTGCTAATGCATTCAAAGCAATACCAATAAGACCTGTAAGTTCTTCAATGTAATCTCACCTGTGTTGTATTTCATAAACAGTTTCTTGAGATTTCTGCGAGTACCCTTTTTTTGTTTTCTTAGTTTGATGTGACCTTCAATTTGTGTGTCCAGTCTATCACTAAAGCATATGGAAGAGTTGATGTTGATGGCTCTAGGTATCTTCTTGGTGACCATGCCGGACTGATTCATCTACTTGTTATAACACATGAAAAAGAAAAGTGAGTGTCCTTGTGTCTTGTTCTTACATCCTTCCATATTCTGAATAACTGAAAGCTCTACTGAACTTATTTATTTTGTGCTTATGCTGACTTTATTTGTCTCCGAAGGGTCACTGGCCTCAAAATTGAGCTTCTGGGTGAAACTTCTATTGCATCGACGATATCGTACCTTGACAATGCCGTTGTCTTTGTTGGCTCAAGCTATGGCGATTCTCAGGTGTGTTAGGGATGATTTTGATCTCACTACACAGTTTTTCTCAATTTGCTCCTCTATAAGTTAAATTGATATTGTTCCAAGTTTTTTAGATGTGTCCAATTGTTCATTGGTAATTATCCTCTCAAGATTAGACTTGGATTACTCTTTATTTGTTCACAGCAAAGCAGCAAATAAAAAAGTTCAAAAAAACAAATTTCATTCATTTTTTCTGGTTACTAGGAAAAGTAGAATCAACCATCTGAGTGTTTCCATGTTTGATTTTCTAATTGCAGCTAGTAAAGCTAAATCTGCATCCTGATGCAAAAGGCTCATATGTAGAAGTCTTGGAAAGGTATATCAACTTGGGGCCTATTGTCGACTTTTGTGTAGTCGACCTCGAGAGACAGGGGCAAGGTCAGGTTGTAACTTGTTCTGGAGCATTTAAAGATGGTTCTCTCCGCATAGTTCGCAATGGGATAGGAATTAATGAACAGGTTTGATTTCTGTCTCGAAATCTCAATGTCTTGTATGCACAATTTTTCTCATCTGGTTTGTATGATTCTATCTTAAAACTCCGCTGTATTACAGGCGTCTGTGGAACTTCAAGGTATCAAAGGAATGTGGTCATTGAAATCTTCAATTGATGAAGCCTTTGACACATTCCTCGTAGTTAGCTTTATCAGTGAAACTCGTATATTAGCCATGAATCTTGAGGATGAGCTGGAAGAAACAGAGATTGAGGGCTTCTTGTCTCAAGTGCAGACTTTATTTTGCCATGATGCTGTGTACAATCAACTTGTACAGGTTAGTTTTTCTAGTGCTTTGGGTTTCAAAAGACAATCAATGTATTTGATAGCTGTTATAGCTTAGTTTCTTTTCTGAAATAGTTGTCTGGTCTCTCCTCTCTATTAGTGAACATGAATTAACTGCCGCCTGTTCTGGATCAGGTTACTTCAAATTCTGTTAGACTAGTCAGTTCTACAACTAGGGAATTGCGGGACGAGTGGCATGCCCCAGCTGGATTCACTGTTAATGTTGCTACTGCAAATGCCAGCCAGGTTTGTATTTTCATTCTGGATTTGATTTAGTATTCTTTGATGTAGCTGTGATATTTAAAGTATTTGTCATGCAAGAGGAATGTAACTTTTGAGTATCTAGACATACAACACACATTTTGGAATAGACATTTGTAAGTTGACCTTTTAATTTGCTTGTTAGGTTCTTTTGGCAACTGGAGGTGGGCATTTGGTTTATCTAGAAATTGGAGATGGGAAATTGACGGAAGTGCAACATGCCCTTTTGGAGTACGAGATTTCCTGTCTTGATATAAACCCTATCGGCGATAATCCTAGTTACAGTCAGCTAGCTTCAGTTGGGATGTGGACAGATATAAGTGTGAGAATTTTTTCGCTGCCAGAATTGACTCTTATTACAAAAGAGCAACTAGGAGGAGAGATAATTCCCCGATCTGTTCTTCTTTGTGCATTTGAAGGGGTATGATTCCTTTGGACCCTACTTCAGATAAGCTTAGAATTGAGTTATATTTTATGGTAGAAATTAACTTATGTTATGTTGCAGATATCTTACTTGCTTTGTGCCCTTGGAGATGGCCATCTTTTGAACTTCCGGTTGGATACAACTACCGGCCAATTGAAAGACAGAAAAAAAGTATCACTCGGGACTCAGCCTATAACTCTGCGTACATTTTCATCAAAAAACGCCACACATGTCTTTGCTGCATCAGATAGACCAACCGTAATCTATAGCAGCAACAAGAAGCTGTTATACAGCAATGTCAATCTTAAAGAAGTTAGTCATATGTGTCCTTTCAACTCTGCTGCTTTTCCCGACAGGTACACTAAACATCCTCTCTTTTTTTCTCTTGCTTTCGGTTTCCAGTTCCTGATCAAAGTTAAATGGCTGTGAAATCTGACTCTCTGTTCTCTGTCATGAGCAGTTTAGCGATTGCCAGGGAAGATGAACTTACGATTGGCACCATTGATGATATTCAGAAGCTTCACATACGCACTATTCCCCTTGGAGAGCATGCTCGTCGAATCTGCCATCAGGAGCAGACGCGTACATTTGGTATCTGCAGTTTGGGAAACCAGACAAATGCGGAAGAATCTGAAATGCATTTTGTCCGTCTTTTAGACGACCAAAGTTTTGAGTTTATGTCAATTTACCCACTGGATGCCTTCGAATACGGTTGCTCCATTCTGAGCTGCTCGTTCACCGATGATAAAAATGTTTATTACTGCGTTGGAACCGCATATGTTTTACCTGAGGAAAATGAACCAACTAAGGTATCTCTTTTCACTGAGAGACTATCATTCTCAGATCAAATTTC
Source organism: Cardamine resedifolia (assembly GCA_014578085.1). Taxonomy (NCBI): domain Eukaryota; kingdom Viridiplantae; phylum Streptophyta; class Magnoliopsida; order Brassicales; family Brassicaceae; genus Cardamine; species Cardamine resedifolia. Next base: position 18,301 of record VBRH01000533.1, on the reverse strand, counting down.
TTTTTTTTTAATTGGTCTTTGAATTTTGTTTTTTTGGTGTATTTAGGGAAGGATATTAGTATTTATAGTTGAGGATAGGAGGTTGCAGCTTATCGCCGAGAAAGAAACCAAAGGAGCTGTTTATTCTCTCAATGCCTTTAACGGAAAACTTCTTGCTGCTATTAATCAGAAGATTCAGCTGTACAAGTGGATGCTGCGGGATGATGGCACTCGTGAACTGCAGTCTGAATGCGGGCATCACGGACACATTCTAGCTCTCTATGTACAGACCCGTGGAGATTTTATCGTTGTTGGTGATCTCATGAAATCAATCTCCTTGTTGATCTACAAGGTATAAATTCTAGATAAAAAGAAATTCTGGTTATAAACTGATCTTCTTTGTTCATTTGATATTGTTCTGATGGTTGATTCTTGAATGTTAAAAGCACGAAGAAGGTGCGATTGAGGAGCGGGCTAGGGATTACAATGCAAATTGGATGTCAGCGGTTGAGATACTTGATGATGATATTTACCTTGGTGCTGAGAACAATTTCAATCTGTTAACAGTGAAAAAGAACAGCGAAGGTGCAACAGATGAAGAACGAGGGCGGTTAGAGGTAGTTGGAGAGTATCACCTTGGGGAATTTGTGAATGGATTCCGCCATGGATCTCTAGTAATGAGGCTACCTGATTCAGAGATTGGTCAGATCCCAACTGTCATCTTTGGTACAGTCAATGGAGTGATTGGAGTTATAGCTTCACTTCCTCAAGGACAGTATACTTTCTTGGAGAAGTTGCAGTCATGTTTGAGGAAAGTGATTAAAGGAGTTGGCGGATTAAGCCACGAGCAATGGAGGTCGTTTAATAACGAGAAAAGAACTGCGGAAGCGAGGAATTTCTTGGATGGTGACTTGATCGAATCGTTTCTGGATCTGAGTAGGAACAAAATGGAGGATATATCAAAATCCATGAATGTTCAAGTGGAAGAGTTGTGTAAAAGAGTTGAAGAGCTCACTAGGCTTCACTGAGATAATCAACCAATGCCAATGTCTTTGTTTTATTTATTTATTTTATGCTTTCTCAAGTTAAAAGTCTTTCTTTTTGTTTTGCTATCAGCTTTTGAAGTTTGTTTGAGTTGTTGTCTTTGTAATAACTTCTTGTTGGTTAAAAGTATTATCTTCTAAACGTGGAAGCAAACCGAAATTGTCTTTTGGATCCTGGATATATCGGAATATATATTTGCTTATATAAAGATTTTAGTACTTCTCGATTGGGTATTTAATTTACTCTTCTACGAAATTATTGTATATTTTACTAGTTGCTACTAATTCTTTGCTTGTAAACGTCTCTTTCTCAACTTTTCCGTACGTGTTACACAACAAACAAATCGGTTAATAGATTGGAAAGTAATATTCCTATTTTAAATTTTCTAAAAACAGATCTCATGCGATTATTTTCTTTTGTTTTAAAAGGAAAAAGACAAGACTGAACATTTTACTTCTCTTGAAGGCACCTTTGATTCCCTAAGAAATCTAGATTCTTCTTTTCTCATTTAATTTGGTTCTCTTGTAATAAGTAAACACAAGCTTGTCTCAAAGCTCACGTTCGATTAGTTATCATATTTAAAGAGTTGTGCACCATAAGATAACGTTTCTTCTTATGGTGGTCTGATGATCTATTTCTGCTATTTCAAACATCTAAATATGAGAACTCAATTTTGGATTTTTCTACCTTTTCTGCTTCTACTAGACCTCTTCTCCCAAGGTTAAACATCTTATTCGTCTCCTCTGTTTATTTCATTTTTTCTTTACAAATTTAATGCTTGTTTTCCTACTTTGTCCTAATCCTTTAAACTCAATCAAATGAAATTTTTTAAATAATAATCATAAAAGAATATTTGGTATTGCAACTTATTTTTTATGTGTTAAGTTTCTAAGGAGTATTTTTTTATTTGTTGTCATCGATCACGTACGTATGTAGAATATGTAGCTGCAAGGCCAGTGATGACGATCAGACCAGAGTCACTCGTAGGGCCACAAGGGAACACGACGTTCTTGGACGGAACATTATGGTGTGTGGCTCGACCAGGTGCTTCTCAAGCTGAGTTACAGAGAGCTCTTGATTGGGCCTGTGGGATTGGGAGAGTGGATTGCTCGGTCATTGAGAGACATGGTGATTGTTACGAACCAGACACTATCGAGTCGCACGCATCGTTTGCGTTTAATGCGTATTACCAAATCAATGGGAACAATCGTATCGCTTGTTACTTCGGTGGAACAGCTACACTCACCAAGATCAACCCTAGTAAGTACTTGCACTAGTTTAAAATTCGTAATCGGTAATAGTAAAAAACTATTTTTTACATGGCCGAATCCATGTATAAATTTTGCAAAAAATTAAGTTATGAATAAATGACATGAAATTTTTAATCGACATAGGTATTACTAGAACTATTGATCAGATTATGGGCATTATTTCAACCACATGCAATGTGCGACTTCGAATTTTAAATACAATGAAGACACTAGTACAAAGTTACAAACCAATATACTATAAAGTTGTCGTCACTATATGTATATGTTTATAGCGAGTAAATTTAATTATTGAAATAGTTTTTAATTTGTACTATTTTAAGTTTACTATATTTTAAATATTATACCAAATATTCTGGGAAAAAAAACTTAAAACATATATATGAGATGATGAATACATAATTCGATAATCTTTTGAAACATGTTCTCGAGTCTAACATATAGAATTAATCCTCTACGACTTTGTATTTCAATATGTATTCGTTGTTATATGGTAATTGAAAGGGATCCCTAGTTGGTATTAAGATGAGTGTGTTTTTAATGTTGCTTGCAGGCTACGGAAAATGCTCCTATGATGTATCCAAGTAAGGGTCCTAAATTTAATGGTTGGTCCTTATGATTACCGGGGAAAAAAAATCCGTTGCAAAAATATAATATTTAGTGTTTCTTGTTTATTCAGATCGGAAGTCTCTGCGGCAAGATCTCAATCGGAGTATAGACCACGGTGGCTACAACTGATGTACATAGGAGTTTTATTGTTTTTCTGTTGTCGAAGCTAACATATCTTTGCCGGACAAATCAATCTTCGCAAGATCTGATCAGTCGTGCCGAAATCTTTTTCCCTGAGCAAAGTTTGCAAAGATTTTGGTATAGTAGCAATTAAGCTTTGTTTTTGTTCTTGGCTTTGTTCATGGGTTTAGAATCTTTTTAAGCCTTAGAAGCCTTTCCTTACGTCCGAAAATACATTTTTTTTTATTTTTGATATCTTAATGAGTAGTACTATATAAATTTCAGTAGGGCAATATAATCAAAATTTTCTCTCGATATTATTCCAGTCAATAGGGAACTAAATCTTGTTGCATATATAAATAATTGTTTTTTTTTTTTTATATAATTGAGCAAGTTCTAGACCTTTAATCTAAAACCCTCCCAAGTTCGGTGACCCAACCGTTGATAATACTTGTAATTGTTCTACAAAGCATTAATCATCGTATCTAAAATGACATGATTGATTATAAAAAAATCACTAATTTTTATTTTTTTGAGTTCTCACTTCACTATGATTTAGAATTTATATTTAAACGAAATATCATCATTTATTGCATCATGATATGTTATTTATTCAGCATTCAAGCAGTATTTTTCTAATTAATGGTGAATAAATTTAATCTTAAAATATCAAAAATGATTTCGCTAATATCAGTTCCTTATTTAATCTATTACAAAATATAATCTTAAGATGGGCTTACAAGGCCCATTATATACGGCCTAGAAAACGATATATAAGATCAGTAACAAAATCTTTCTCCGCCAGTTAACACTCACAGCCAGAGATCATCGTGTTTAAAAAAATACCCTAAAAACTCCATCAACGCCGGCAGAAATTTTTTTTGTTCATCCGATGAAGGAAGAAGAAGTAAATCGATGCCAGATTCAGAATTGGTATCCAAAGTTCAAATCTTTAACCATCAAAACCAAATTTCACCAACTTCCAGAGTCATTCATCAACTATCTCATCGACGATTCTGGTCCGTTTCTTCTCCCTGATTCCGTAACAAACGAGGACGCAATGCCCAACAGAGTCCACAATTTCGAGGAAGTAGATGATTTCCAAGTTTCTGAAGGATCAGATAACGAAGCAGAGCCACCATTGAAGGTACCTTCGTTTCCACAACTCGAAATCGAGATTAAGGAATCAATCGAAACCCTAGGTGGTACAATTTTCCCGAAGCTGAATTGGAGTGCACCAAAAGATGCAGCTTGGATTAGCCCATCGCAGAATCTTAGCTGTACTTGTTTCAATGAGATTGCTCTCTTATTTCGTTCATCAGATTCGTTAATCCATGATTTATGGAACGCTTATGATTCATGTACTGATAGAATCTCGTCAAGGCCTCAAAGTTTCTTCCTTGCATTGAGAAAATGGTATCCTTCTTTGAAGCCAGAGATGGAATTTAGATGCTTTGTGAAATCAAACGAGCTTGTTGGACTTTGCCAGCGTGAGGTAACAACATTTTACCCTGTTCTTGTCAATGAGAAGGAATTGCTCAAGGGATTGATCGAAGAGTTCTTTGATGATAACATTAGGATGGAATTTGAATCAGAGAATTACACTTTTGATGTTTATGTTACAAAGGAGAGAAGGGTTAAGTTAATAGATTTCAATACTTGGTGTGGTTCTACATTGCCATTGATGTATACATGGGAAGAACTTGAGGAGATTGATGGAGAATGTAATGAATTGGAATTGAGGATTGTTGAGAGCCGTCGCAGTGTTCTTCCTGGTTTGAAGACTGCTGTTCCTTATGATTATCTTGACGTGAGCTCTGGTAGTGGTTGGGATCAGGTTCTTAAGAAAGCAGAAGAGGAGTTTCAGAATGAGAATCAGAGGTCGGATGAAGTTGCTTGAGTTTTTTGGTCTTCTTCCATAAGTGATGCTGAGCGCTCCCTATTTCCTTGGTGTCGATTCTCTTTATGATTAAGCTTTGAGCTTTTTAATATGCAGTCCATTGTTGTTCTGCAAAGATTTAGATTCTGATGTTGGAACTTTGATGGTGTCTGCATCTTTGATCTTTCTTTATAAGATTATTATCTATTTTAGACTGTTTTTTGTCTTTGACTCTTTGTATTCATCTTCGAGGCAAACTTCTGATTGGTTTCTATTTATCATATATGTGGACCGGTACGATCCGGTTCGGTCTAAGACATTGTCGAAATAAAATATACAATTAATTTAAGAAGAAGAAAAAACGAGAAAAAAAGGTTTAAGGTCTTGAAATGATGAAGAACATTTGAGATTCTGAGGTTGTCTATGTTCTTTATATAAATAGCACAAAGCCTCCTCTTTTAACCCTGTTCTTCGTCTTCGAGCTTAAGACTAATCTCTTCTTCGTTTGGGATCTTCGGAAAGTAAATGATTTTGTCTTCCCTCGATTATCCTCTACAACACTAAATTGCGTTTGATTCCTCCAAGTTTGGATTTTTTTTTTGCACCGTTAATTCTAATCTCAGATTGGTGCGTTTGGTATTCTTTTGAACTTGGTTAAATTCTGGGGTTGCCTCGATCTTGGGTCGTACTCAAATTAGGTTAAATTTCAATTCTTTCGAGGTTTCAGCTATTCTCAAAGGCGGCAGTGAACGATGCTAGGTTATAGGATCTCAAGATTCGGGTCTGCCATTGTTAAACAGCTCGCAAGAGGTATTATCTGCTTTAAAAATCGATGCTCTTGAAGCGTTTGCTATATTGGTTTTGAATGAAGTTTCTAATCTCACTTGGATTTCACACTGCGTATTAGAGTTTTTGTGGGAGTTTTCTTCATTTTGTTTGCCTCTTCTCAATATTCTATTTTCTTCTTGGAGTTAATGTAACATTACAGAAAAAGCTCACACATTGTCTGCTTGTTATAAACTCTACAATATACTGCCTTAAGCTCTTTATATTTCTTGTTTTGGCAGAGGGATATATATCAGCATTTGGGACAAGGAATCTACAACGGTCTTATGGCCATTACTTGTCATCTTCGGTTAGTCTGAGCCATTACTTGGGATTGCACTCGAAACTTCCATTTGCGACATAATTGCGTGTTATTTCTTGATGTATAGACTCTGACTAAATCTTAGAATCGAGTTCTTTGTTAGAGATCACTCTGTTATGTGGCTAGGTATAAGCTTTTTAATAATGAGTCTTCAAGAGTGTTGTCATAAAATGATTGCAGAAGAATGAAATGCAGCTTATCTGCTCCTTATTTGGTCTTAGATGGATCAGTTAGTAACGATTTTTAATGTGTATTCAAACTATGATTAATAAGAGTTGATTCAGGAATCTGTGGAAAGAGTCAAATGTTTGGTTTTGGCTCAAAGGCCTAAGCAAATGCTTAGATTTCGTAGCTGAGAAATAAGGTGGTGTATTTATGGTTTGATTTAACAACAAATTCTGGTTTTTTCATACATAGGTTCTGTTTTATTTTCCACATTGATGGTTGAATCTTTCTCCTTTCATCTTTTTGATAGCCAGTGGTACTGAGACAAGCTAGGACTTCTCAGGAAGCCTGGTTCTTGAAGAGCCATAAGTTTTGTACTTCTTCCACAACTTCCTCAGAGAAAGGTGATGGAGCAATTGAGAAGTAAGTTTTGAAGTTGTCGGGAAATACAAAACTATATCAGCAAATTCTCAATTCATGTATTCATCCAACATTCAAGCAATATTTTTTCCTGATAGTGTATCGAAATTTTGTTTTTTTTTTTCAGGATAACCATTATCTTTGTTGATAAAGACGGAGAGGAAATTCCTGTTAAAGTACCAATTGGAATGTCCGTGCTCGAAGCTGCCCATGAAAATGATATCGACCTCGAAGGCACAGACTTCTCTTCCATTCTCTTCACGTTTTCGAATGCTTCTTCTCATATCTCAGATGAGATCTAAACTTTCTCAGATTGACCTTTTGTCGAATTGAGAATTCACGGATTGCTTTTACTTAATCTTCAGGGGCTTGTGAGGCTTCTCTTGCGTGTTCAACGTGTCATGTGATCGTGATGGTAAACATACCCTTCCATCATTAATAGATCCCTCTGCTTTCCCTGAAACTAACTTAAATTGTATTTACAGGATACGGAATACTATAACAAACTTGAAGAACCAACAGATGAAGAGAATGATATGCTTGATCTTGCTTTCGGGCTCACAGAAACGTAAATTTCTCTGTTACTTAAAAGAAGAAACGAAAGTTTAATCTGTTTACTCTATGAGAGAGTATCATAAGTTCCCGGAAAAATGTTTCAGGTCACGACTCGGATGCCAAGTCATTGCAAGACCAGAGCTAGATGGTGTGCGCTTAGCTATTCCTTCAGCCTCAAGGAACTTTGCAGTTGATGGATTTGTGCCAAAACCTCATTAATTGTCACCGAGATTGTTCGTTCTGAGGCATTAAGGATCAAAGAGACGATTCATGTTTCTATTAGAGTTTTGATGATTGCTTACTGAGAGGAAACAGCCTTTTTACATATCTTAGTTTTGATCTTTGCATTTCAAACAAAACAAGCTTAAGCAATTTTTTGGAATAAACACAGACAAATAACAATCACCATCTTTGAAACTTTTCTCGAGTTTAGATATTGTAGAAATACAAAGCAAAAGACATAATTACTAAAGGTCACATAACAGAAGGACATACAACGTCAATTGAAACTACGAGCATGCTTAATAGAAGTCACGAACGAGTTCGAAAAGATATCCCCTGCGCAAATCCGATGCATCTAGAAAAGCAGATCATCGTAATAATCGAACTGGTCAAAGTCAGAATGTTCACTAGCACCTGAAAGATCATAGTAATCATCATAATCACCGTCTGACATTAGGTCGATATCAGAGAAGCCATAAGGGTAGTCATCTTCTGATGAACCCATATCGATAACCGTAGCATCATATGGGTAATCATGAGTAGAGTCATGAGGGCGTCTCACAACTTTGATCCTCTCGGAACACCGCTTCTCCAGATCACCAACAAGCTTAACACTAAAACACTGGCGTAAATCAAGATGTTCCAGGTTTGGACAATTGTCAAGAATGGCGTTCAATCCAGTGTCTGATAATCCGTTCCCGAAAAGCTGAAGGTGATGAAGTTTGGGCATTGTTTCAGCAATTGCTAGAGCATCATCATTAGTCTGGTTTAGAGGTTGCTTGTAACCCGCACAGTTTACCTTCAATGTCTTGAGATTTGGACAAGACTTGCCTACAACTTTCAGAGACTCTCCTGACAATGAGCAGTATGAAAGCTCGAGGTCTTCAAGCAATGGAAGTTTCACAACTGCTTCCATAAATCCCTCATCTGTTATTGGATAGCACATTGCAAGTTTAAGCCTTCTCAGAGTACTTGAACTGCAAATAGTTGTTGTCTAAAAGTTAGAAACATAATCAAATTATACAGAAAAAGAACGATAATATGCAAAACAAATAAATTCCTAGCATTCCCAATAACCTCAAGTCAACCATTTTTAGACCACAGAAGCATAACAATCTGAGAATCAAGTTGATGTTTTCTACTCCAAAATGGAATTTGACACAGTGTACAAGGAACAAACACATTCAAAACTATTAAGAACACTTCTTTAACAAATCCACAGACTCAACAAATACCAATAATTTGCCCAATTCTAACAAGGAATAGGAACTTTCACAACCAAAATCTTTTCTAGCCCTAGAATTAGCAAAACTCCATAATCAACAAATGCTTCATAAATTCCTCTTAAAGAAAACCAAAATTGGGGAGATTTTTGAGTCACAGGGAGAGAGAAACAAAACCTATCGGCGATGTAATTGAGGAGCTCATCAGTACCGAAATACCAAATATCGATCTCAACCAATCCGCCCTGGCTACGATCAACTGCGTGACGGCACATGATCTCAAGGTCGTAATCCATGTCTCCCAAGTCTCCGAGGTTATGCATGTTAATTTTACGCCACATCGATGGGTCTTTACAAACACGACGCCACGATCTACAAACTTTCTGAGCGTTTTCAAGCATCTCAATCGCGCCAAGCCGGTGCAGGATCGATGACGTCAGTTCCGGTAGAAGCTCCGTCCAGTTTCTATATTCTCCGTCCTCCTCCATCGCCGTAGGCAAATCCGAAGCACAAGAAGACAAAGGCGAGAGAGACGAAGAAGCCATTTTTAAGGGTAAAAATGTTAAAATCCAATAAATAAAGAGAGTGAAAGTGAAGTTGTTTCATTTCAAGACTTTTGTATCAGTCTCTAATTTTACAATTAGGTCCTCACTGTATCACGTAATTAACTTGGGCCAAGCCTACTTTAATCTTGGGCCTAAGCCTACAATACATATCCATAACTACTGAAAAAATCCCCAGCAAATAGTTTTCGCTGAGTAATAAGTAAAGCTTCTGAACGTTCTGCTAAGGAAAACAAGGACACAGAAACTACAAACATTATAGAGAAAAGAGAACATGAACGAGTAGATAAGACATAAGTAGACAAGACCAGAAACAAAAACAAAAAAAAACCACATGTTCTCTTCATTGCTTATAAAGATTCAATATCTAGTACCCATAATAGTAGTAGTAATCATAGTCGACATTCATAGAAACGGAACCATATGGATGTCCCGCGATTGAGTTTTGGGCGTTTCACGTCTTTGATCCTCTCAAAACATCGCTTCTCGAGATCCCCAGCAAAGTTAAAATGGAAACACTTGCGTAAATCGAGGTGTTCCAGGTGAGGACAACCATCAAGAATGGCGTTCAAGCCCAAGTTGGTTAGTCTGTTCCCAAAAAGCTGGAGGTGACGTAGTTCGGGCATGCTTTCTGCAATTGCTAGAGCTTTCTCATTGTTAAACTCATCATCATAAAAATTGAGGTCAGGGTTGCTGTTTAGCTTCAATGTCTTCAGATTTGGACAAGACTGGCCTGCAACTTTCAGAGACTCTCCTGACGATGAGCAGTGTGAAAGCTCGAGGTATTCAAGCAATGGAAGTTTCACTACTGCTTCGACAAATCCCTCATCTGTTATTGGATAGCACATTATAATTCTAAGGCTTCTCAGATTACTCGACCTGCAAATAATTGTGTGTAAAAAGTTAAAAACATCATCTAAGATGAAGAAGAACGAGAAAGATCTATTTTATACCACACGAAGAACCTGAAGCCAAAAGATTTATACCTCAGAAGCATAACAATGTGATATCAAAACTACTGATTCAACAAATTGATTTCTAGTTAAATAGAGTGACACAATAATAAATAATAAGGTAAAAGAATTGTCCCAGTTCTCACAAGTAAAAGGGACCGCAAGCATTCCCAATCACTCAAACTACTAAGATCTTTCATATGTAACACTAGAATTGGCATATACCCATTCAACAGGTGAAATCAAATTTTCTTTAAGAAAACAAAATAGGTGCGGTTTTGAGTCACAGGAAAAAAGAGAGAGAGGGAGAGAGATAGAACCTATCCGCAATGTAAGTGAGGAGATCATCAGTACCGAAGTACCAAATATCGATCTCAACCAAGCCGCCTTGGCTGCGATCAACTGCGTGACGACACATGATCCCGAGGTCGTAATTCATGTCTCCCAAGTCTCCGAGGTTATCCATGTCAATTTTACGCCACATCGAGGGTTCTTTACAGATGCGACGCCACGATCTGCAAACTTTCTGAGCGTTTTCCAGTATATCAATCGAGCTGAGCTGGACCAAGATTGATGACATCAGTTCCGGCGGAAGTTCCGCCCAGTTTCTCAGCTCTTCGTCTTTAATCAGAGAAGAAACGGAAGTAGACGACGATGAAGAGGAGTCACTTTCTGAGGATAAAAAATGTCAAATCAAACTAAGAAGTGAAGTAGTTTTGGAGCACAGAGAAAAAGAAGACAAGTAACGAGTTCATAAGTCACAACCACTTGCCACTGAACTTGACAAGCCCAGTAAAGACAACATGTCTCTGCATTGTTAAGAAAATTCAATATCTACTCCCAACAATAGTCCCTGGTACCTGAGTCATAGTCGGCCTCAATGTCAGCCGCCATACAGATAGTTGGAGTCACCATCTGAATCAATAACGGGTAAGCTAGTTTCAAATGGGTAATCATGGGTTGAGTCATCGGATAGTCTCAAATCTTTAATCCTCTCCAAACATCGTTTCTTGAGATCCCCGACAAGGTTAATGTTAAAACATTGACGTAGATCAAGGTGTTCCACCGTCAAGAATAGCGTTCAAGCCAGTGTTGGTTAATCCGTTCCCTAAAAGCTGGAGGTGGCGTAGTTGAGGCATAGTTTCTGCAATTGCTTTGGCATTATCATCAAATGCATACGCAATCTTTGTAAACACGATACAAGGGTGGTTTAGCTTCAATGTCTTGAGATTTGGACAAGACTGGCCTACATCTCTCAGACACTCTCCATTAAATAAGCAATATGAAAGGTCGAGGTCTTCAAGCAATAGAAGTTTCTTAACTGCTTCGGCAACTCCCTCATGTGTTATTAAAATGCACTTTGTAATTCTAAGTCTTCTCAGATTACTTGAACTGCAAATAATTGTGAGTAAAAGTTAAAACATAATCTAAGATAGCACACGAAGAACCGAAAGAAGAAAGGAATAAAAGTCACAAACGTGAAAAAAAACAAACTTTGCCTTGTTTAAACTGGGACATTGTAGAAGAGAAGACAATAAAACATAAAACTTCATACAAAACCACTGATTCAACATATTCCCAAACAACTCAATTCAAAAATTCAAAATTTCCCCAATTCTCAAAAGTAAAAATGAACGGCAGACATTCCCAATCACTCTAGCCCTAGAATTAGCATATCAAATTCCCTTACAGAAAAAAACCAAAATTGGCGTGCTTTTGAGACACATGATGTGGGAGATAGAGAGAGAGACAGAACCTATCGGCGATGTAGTTGAGGAGGTCATCAGTACCGAAGTAACAAATATCAATTTCAACCAAACCGCCCTGGCTACGATCAACTGCGTGACGGCACATCAGATCGAGGTCATACTTCATGCTTGACAGTTGATTTCGGTTGTCAATGTCAATCTTCCGCCACATCGAAGGATCTTTACTTACACTACGCCACGATTTGCACACTTTCTGCGCGTTTTCCAGTATCTCAATCGTGCCAGGACGGTGTAGGATCGATGATGTCAGTTCCGGCGGAAGCTCCGCCCAGTTTCTATATTCTCCGTTCTTCATCGCCGGACGACGGCTAAGAGAACACAAATGGAAAGTGAAAACGACGGCAACAGCGAAGTATAATAAAAAAAATTCGTCCCTAAATTACAGTTAGGTCCTCGTAATGATTCATATTTACAATATTAGTTATGGGTCTTCGTCTTTCATCACCGGAGGCACGAAAGTAGACAACGACGCCGTTTCTTGGCTCTTTGTCATGAACTTTTCGATGCTAGTAAAAGTATAATTCGGTTTGATAGTTAAAAGTTTTGGGAAAAGCTAGTCATTCCACCAACAATTAAAGGCAAAACGATGACAAGAGCAAGAAAAGTAACATGTCTCTGCATTGTTCATAGAGAGATTGAGTTCCTAGTCCGAAATATAGTTACTGGCACCTAAGAAATTCATAGTTGGCCTCACTGTCGTCATCTGAATCGGGAATATAGATATTAAATGGGACATGGGTTGAGTCATTAGGCGTCTCAAAACTTTGATCCAACAAGGTTAATTAATGTTAAAACACAGGCGTAAATCAAGGTGTTCCATGTGAGGACAATTGTCAAGAATGGCGTTTAAGGCGGTGTTGGATAATCCATTCCCGAAAAGCTGGAGGTGGCGAAGACCGGCCATTGTTTCAGCGATTTCTAGAGCAACGTTATCAAAACCAGCCGGACCTACTACATTGATGAGAGGGGATGCGATAAAATATGAAAATTTTAATTGTTATACATTAGAGATAGTATTAGCTAAAATGGTTCAATAGATGCACCTGGCTTCACATATCAATAGCAGCACATTATCCATCTCCCTCATATTCATATCTCTGCATCTAAACCCCAAACGTAGACTAAATCAAAATAAAATCAAACTTATTGACAACTCTAACTTGCAAGGCATACATTGGTATGTAAAAGAATCCTGGATAAAACTATTTTAAGCTAGCAAATCTTTTCCCTAATCAACCTCACGAAGAAAAAGGAGCAAAGACATTTCCTTTCACTCAAAACAACATTCGGAGGTTTCCATGAAAAACATCAAAACATGCTTGCCCAAATTCACAATGTGTATTTCGACCAAATCGCCCTAGCTGCGATCAACGGTGCGACAACACGTGCTATATATAACGTCAGATCACAGGTTTGACATGTCAGAACATTGCTTCTCGGCATCCCTGACAAGATTAATGTTTAAGCATTTGTGTAATTTGAGCTGTTCCAGGTGAGAACAACCTGCAAGAATGGTGTCCAAGCCCGTGTTGGTTAGTCTGTTCCCAGAAAGCTGGAGGTAGCGTAGTTCGGGCATGCTTTCTGCAACTGCAAGAGCTTCATCATTATTAAACTCGAGAGCATTAAAATTGGGGTCAGGGCTGCAGCTTAGCTTCAATGTCTTGAGATTTGGACAAGACAGGCCTGCAACTCTCAGAGACTCTCCTGACAATGAGCAGTGTGAAACCTCGAGGTATTCAAGCAATGGAAGTTTCGCAACCGCTTCGATAAATCCCTCGTCCGTTATTGGATAGCACATTACAAGTCTAAGGCTTCTCAGATTACTCGACCTGCAAATAATTGTGTGTAAAAAGTTAAAAAAATAATCTAAGATAGATAAGAAAAAACGAATAGCAAATGAAAAATCTGAAGGCAAACATTTAGACTTGAGAAGCATAACAATCTTAGAACCAAAGTAGATAATATTTTCTACTCCAAAATTCGAAAGAACAACAAAACCTATAAATAAATAAAAAACACTTTGACTTGTTCAAACTTTGGACATGTAGAAGAAGGCATGGGCATTCGGATCTTCGGTTCGGGTTCGGTTCGGTTCTCTCGGGTTTTCGGATCTAGGCCTATAAGTTCCATTCGGATATTTGAAAAAATCGGTTCGGGTTCGGTTCGGTTTGGTTCGGTTCTGAGTTTATGAATGTAACCAAATGTAACCAAATTGTAACCAAAGTACTCGTATGTACCGTATTTTGTACATGTATGTTATCAAATTGTAACCAAAGTATCTGTATGTACCGTATTTTGTACCTATATATAATTATATTTCGGATATTCGGGTACCCGTTCGGTTCTTCGGTTCGGGTTCGGTTCTTCGGGTATAGAAGTTTAAGATCCGTTCGGGTTTTTTATCGTTTCTAGTTCGGGTTCGGTTCGGTTCTTTCGGTTCGGTTCCGGTTCGGGTCTAAGGAACCGATATTTATGCCCAGGACAAAAGCATTCAATAATTTTTAGTTCAAAATTAACAAAACCATTGATTCAAAAGACTGATTTTTAGTTCAAAAGAGTGACACAAAATCCTGTAAAAACAATCATAAGCTAACAATAATTTCTCCAATTCTCACAAGTGACATTCCCAATCACTCAAGCTAGGCCTAGAATTAGCAAAATCCTATTCATCTAAGTGAAATCAAATTTTCGACTAAATCAAACCAAAATTGGCGTGTTTTTGAGTAATAGGGAGATAGAAACGAAACCTATCGGCGATGTAATTGAGGAGATCATCAGACCCGAATTCCCAAATTTCGATCTCAACCAATCCGCCATGGCTGCGATCAACTGCGTGACGGCACATGCTAACGTAGTCGTAATCACAGATTAGGAGGTTTCGCATATCAATTTTGCGCCACATCGATGGGTCTTTACAGACGCGTCGCCATGATCGGCACACTTTCTGAGCGTTTTCCAGTATCTCAATCGCGCCAAGCCGGTGCAGTATCGAAGAAATCAGTTCCGGCGGAAGTTCTGCCCAGTTTCTTAATTTCCCCGGAGATGAAGACGGAGGCGAAGAATCCATTCTGAAAATTAAATTGTCAAAATCCTTTTCTATTTTACGATTGAAGTCCTCATGGTATTATATATACACGAATATAAGATGGGCCAAGCCTACTATAATAGCATATTGGGCCTTGGGTCATGGGCCATGTAATGAAGCTCATCCGATAATTAACGAGTTTTTAAAATGTTTAAAGGAAACAAGGACACAGAACCTACGAACATATTAAGGGAAAAAAGAACATGAACGATTCAATAACACTCAATGATCTCTGCCTTGTTCAGACAGACTATCTGATTCAGAAAGATAGCTAGTCCGAATCATCTTAGTCATCAAAGTCAGAACCGCTATGTATTAAATCTAAGTAAACAGCTGAATCGCCAAAATATGTATCAAATGGATAATCAGTGATCGAGTCATCGGGGCGTCTCAAATATTTGATCCTCTCGGAACATCGCTTCTCTAGAATCCCGACAAGGTTAACGTTGAAACACTGGCGTAAATCAAGGTGCTCTAGGTGAGGAATGTTGTCAAGAATGGCGTTTAGGCCAATGTCTGTTAGTTTGTTCCCAAGAAGCTGGAGGTGACGTAGTTTAGACATGCTTTTAGCAATTCCTAGAGCATCAGCATCGAATTTTCTACGAGTACGCATGTAACTGGAACAGTTTAGCTTCAATGTCTTTAACCGTGGACAAGAATGGCCTATAGCTTTGAAATTCAGTTTTGTCCATGAGTATGAAACCTCAAGCTCTTCAAGTAATGGAAGTTTTGCGACTGCATTCGCAAGTCCTTTTTGCCTCATTGGATAGCATACTTGAAGTCCAAGGCTTCTTCATAGTACTATAATCTCAACTTAGAGCATCTAACAATAGAAAATGAAAAGTAAGGATACACGTGTTATGAAGAATACATTGTTTAAAATGATTTTAAAGCTAACAAAATTTTCCCCTAAGGAACAAACACATTTTCTTATCACTCAAATCAACGAAAAACATTAACATACTCATAAAGCTATGTTGGTACCAGGTTTACACCCTAACCATAAGTCGATCTAAATCAATTCCGAACCAACTCCTAACCGGATAAAGCCCAGCTCGGCCCACCAATCGGCCCAACTCGCCTTTGATGCCCATCCAGCTCGGCCCATCTGATGACCCAACTGCCCTAATAATTCTATAAATAGAAGGTCCCGACCTTCTACCGAGGGAGATCCAAAAAACACAAACAAGCTCCGACCTCATAATCTTATCGATTCTACTTTGTAACCATCGAGCTCCGACATCACTCAATAAAGACATTCTGTTCGACTTAATCAATTCTGCACAACTGTCTGCTCGACTTTTCTAGTAATAATTTACTGATCGACCTGATCCGTATTCTGTTCGACTCAATATATCTTCTGACCAACTCGGTTTAACATCATGTTCGACCAATTTCTTAATTATTGAACAAAGCTGAAAGGCTGTTCAACAATTGAACAAAGCTGCTTCGTTAAACCAACTAATAACGAAGCAGAATATGAGGCACTGCTCGCCGGTATGCGACTCGCCATAGGAATGGGTATCGAACACGTCAAGGCGCATTGCGATTCGCAGTTAGTTACAAGCCAGTTCAGCGGCCAAGGATGAGCGGATGAACAAGTACCTCAAGCTCGTCCAAAAACTATCAAAAGGCTTTGCGACTTTCGAACTCCTGAAGATCCCACGAGCTGAAAACAAATCAACAGACGCATTGGTTGCTTTTGCCAGCGCCATTGATCCGACTTACTCAAGAACAGTACCTCTCGAAGCCTTAAATACGCCGAGTATCGATATGGATAAAACGGTCCATGTACTGATCGACTGCGACCTATCCGACCAGAACGATACCATTACCGACCAGCAAGAATCCACAAATCACGTTACCCAACAAAATCCAACAGACGATTGGCGTACCGAAATCAAATCTTACGTCGAAGAAGGCATCGAACCAAGCAGCGCGTTACGTAATAATCAAGGGTCGGCTATACCGATGGAGCTCGACCGGCGCACTGCTGACCTGTATCAGTGGAGACGAAGCGATGCGTATAATTACTGAAACACATGAAGGTCCTGGTGGAAACCATTCAGGCGGTCGAACTCTCGCTCTAAAAATTCGAAAACACGGGCATTATTGGCCGACCATGATTGAGGAATGCGAAAAGTTTTCAGCTCAATGTGAAAAATCCCAAAGACACGCCCACCTAATCAAGACACCCACCGAGCTCCTCACTACCGGAATCTCACCTTATCCCTTCATGCGTTGGGCTATGGACATCATCGGACCTATGCCGACCTCGCGTGGAAACAAGTATATCCTGATTCTAACCGACTATTTTACCAAATGGGTGGAAGCCAAGGCATACCCTAAAATTCAAGATAGCGACGTTCAAAGCTTCCTCTGGAAAAACGTCATCTGCCGCCACGGTCTCCCTTACGAGATCATCACAGATAATGGTTCAAACTTGGCATCTGTCAAAATCAAAGGATTCTGTGCTAAATGGAGGATCCGATTATGCACATCAACGCCCAGGTACCCCCAAGGGAACGGCCAGGCAGAAGCTACGAACAAAACTATCCTAGACGGTCTAAAAAAATGACTAGGAAGAAAGAAGGGATACTGGGCGGACGAGCTCGATGGCGTGTTGTGGTCATATAGAACAACACCAAGATGAGCTACCAACCAGTCGCCATTCTCGCTAAGTCATGGTATCGAAGCTCTAGCACCATCAGAAGCAAACGTATACACTTTGTGCCGAACAGAATTGCCAATACATGCCGATCTCAACGACGACATGCTGTCTAACAATCTAGACGAAGTTGAAGAACTACGCGATCAAGCTCTACTCCGCATACAAAATTATCAACGATCGGCTGCTTAGTACTACAATAAAAAAGTTCGGAATAGATTCTTTGACGAGGGCGACCTCGTCCTAACAAAAGTCTTCGACAACACCAAAGAATGCGATAACAAAATGGGAGCAAAATGGGAAGGACCTTATATAATCTCCA